>CAUYLG010064861.1:0-152112 GCA_963573385.1 Cacajao melanocephalus | reverse complement strand
CTTGGGGGTAGTGGGTTCAGGCTTCTTGGGGGTAGTGGGTTCAGGCTTCTTGGGGGTAGTGGGTTCAGGCTTCTTGGGGGTAGTGGGTTCAGGCTTCTTGGCGGTAGTGGGTTCAGGCTTCTTGGCGGTAGTGGGTTCAGGCTTCTTGGGGGTAGTGGGTTCAGGCTTCTTGGGGGTAGTGGGTTCAGGCTTCTTGGCGGTAGTGGGTTCAGGCTTCTTAGGGGTAGTGGGTACAGGCTC
This sequence comes from Cacajao melanocephalus, assembly GCA_963573385.1. Lineage (NCBI taxonomy): Eukaryota > Metazoa > Chordata > Mammalia > Primates > Pitheciidae > Cacajao > Cacajao melanocephalus. Next base: position 151,872 of record CAUYLG010064861.1, on the reverse strand, counting down.
CGTGCGGGTAGTTGGAGCAGTCTCCTTAGGGGTAGTTGGAGCAGGCTCGTCAGAGGTGGTGGGTGTGGGCTCCTTGGTGGTAGTGGGTGCAAGCTCCTTGGGGGTAGTTGGGGCAGGCTCCTTGGGCATAGTGGGTGCAGGCTCCTTGGGAGCGGTAGGTGCAGGCTCCTTAGGGGTAGTTGGAGCAGGTTCCTTAGGGATGGTGGGAGCCGGTGCCTTGGGAGAGGTGGGAGTGGGCTCCTCACGGGTGGTGGGTACGGGCTCCTCGGGGGTGGTGGGTATGGGTTCCTTGGGGGTGGTGGGAGCGGGCTTCTCTGGGGTGGTGGGTACAGGCTCCTCAGGGGTGGTGAAAGCAGGCTCCTCCACGGTGATAAGTGCAAGCTCCTCGGGGGTAGTGGGTGCAGGCTTTTTGGAGGTGGTAGGTGCAGGCTCTTTGGGGGTAGTTGGGGCAGGCTTCTTGGGAGTGGTGGGTGCAGGCTCCGTGGGGGTGATGGGTACAGGCTTCTTGGTGGTGGTGGGTGCAGGCTCTTTGGGAGTGGTGGGTGCAGCCTCCTTGGGGGTAGCTGGGGCAGGCTCTTTGGGAGTGGTGGGTGCAGCCTCCTTGGGGGTAGTTGGGGCAGGCTCTTTGGGAGTAGTGAGTGCAGGCTTCTTGGTGGTGGTGGGTGCAGGCTCCTCGGGAGTAGTGGGTGTAGGCTTCTTGGTGGTAATGGGTGCAGGCTCATTGGGAGTGGTAGATGCAGGCTCCTTGGGAGTAGTGGGTGTGGGCTCCTTGGTGGTGGTGGGTGCAGGCTTCTTGGTGGTGGTAGATGGAGGCTCCTTGGGAGTGGTGGGTGAAGGCTCCTTGGGAGTAGTGGGTGCAGGCTCCTTGGGGGTAGTTGGGGCAGGCTCTTTGGGAGTAGTGGGTGCAGGCTTCTTGGTGGTGGTGGGTGCAGGCTCCTTGGGAGTGGTGGGTGCAGGCTCCTTGGAGGTGGTGAGAGCAGGGCCTTTGGTTGTAGTTTCAGCTTTGAGGGTAGGTATAGCTGGCACTTGAGATGTAGGTGCTAAATCTTTAGCAGATGTTTTTGTCTCTTTAGCTGCAGTGGTCTCTTTTGCATCAGCTGAAGTCTGTTTGTTTGTTTGAGTAGTTTCTTTAGTTTCAACTATTGTCTCTTTATTGGTTGTCAAAGATGTCTCTTTAGATGTGTCAGAATTAGGCGGAAGACTGGGTCTGGGCTTTACTGGTTTTGCTGTTGTAGTCTTGGGAGATGTGGTGACTTTATTGTGTTGGGTGGTAGGCATGTCAGGAGTTGTGCTGACCTTGAAGTCATCATTTTCCAATCCACTTCCAGCTTCATCTTCAACTGGTGGTTTAGGGGCATGTGTCTTTTTAGCTCTGTTCTTCTTGCTATCTTTTACTAGAGAAAAAATATGCATCTTATTAGTGTAGAATAGTTTTTTTCTTTAATAGTGACATAAAGATCCCATCTTTATCATTGACTAGCTGTGTGTTTCTAAGCAAATTGCTAACCTCTACTGTGTCCTTTAATTTGTTGTAAAATGGTAAATATGCAACCTATTTTACTGTGTGGTTTTAGTAAGTGAATGAGATAAGGGATGAAAAAGCACAAATTAAACCCTATACAATTAATACATGGAAGTCAGTGGCAACTTCGAAATTACCAACCTGATGAATAACACTAGTTCATCTGTTTATATTAATATTCTTTACCCCTCACTTTTCCTATTCTTATTCTTCAGTGCCCAGTGCCCTTTCCTTCCTCCTGGAAGCCTGGTACTGCCATCTCGCTGCACCAGGCCTCTACAGCTACCTCTGAGCAATCTGCCCCAGTCACCCCACAGTCCCTGCTGAGCCTTGTTCCCATACATAGGGCTATTAACCACTCCTTTTCTTCTGCCCAGCTAAACTTGCAAGTCCCAGGGGACATAAGGAGGAGATTAGGGTGCCATGGCAGCAAAAAGACAATGTTTATCAAGGCTTTCCCATAGCAGCTGCCCCACAGGTGAACTACAAAGCCCCAGGGTGGATTTGTGCACGATTTTCTGGGTGACTAAAAGATTAAATATCTGGCTATTTATCTAGAGAGAATGCTTCAGAGGAAATCACAACCACTTGAGTTCTTTAAAACTCCCATATCCAAAAATCCAGTATTTTCTAGAGAAAGAGAATATATTTTAGAACCAGAACTTAAGGAAATAATAAAGAGCAAAAGAAATCTCTTTTGGGGCAATAACAGCCGACTCTGTAGCAGTCTCTACTAGAGAAAAATCAGCCAGATATGATATATAAGTTATAAGGAAAATAAAGAGGATTTGTAAAATATGGATGGTAATATTTTTTCCATAGGGGTTTATAAGAATTTAACGGATTAATACTTGTAAAACACTTAGAACAATAGTATATAAATGTTTGTTAAAATAAAGCTGGGGAAGGAAAATGAAAATGCAAGGAAGATGAAGGGGAAGAAGCAAAATGATATCAAGTAAACAAGAATGACAGAACACCATAAATAATCATCTCTGGTGCCATCCTGTGGTTCCAAGTCACTGCTACAGGATCTTCTTATCCTTTGCTTTTAAGAGTGGCTTCTTAGCTGCCTGGCACTAATTTCCTGTAGGAAGTATTCATTTGGTACTTTCTAAGATAATATTTATAAAGTTATATCTCCCTCCCCCCATATGGAGATGTCCTCATTCTACCAACACACATTACTTTTAAATAATCATTGTTAGTATGGCATTGATATAGTCTTTGATCTTTATCAATGCTCAAACCTTTGGATTTCTTCTGTAATTCTCTATTAGCAGCTGAATTTTTGGAAGACTTGATTTTCCGAATAGTTGAAGAAGAAGAGGAAGAGGAGGAGGAGGAGGAGGACTCTTGATTTTCAGAAACAGAATGTTCTATAAATCAAATAGAAAGTTTGATCACACCAACTGTGATTTAAAACAAAAAAGAACCACCAGTCCAAATACAGCAAGAAGTGCTATATACTAATCTACAAGTATCTGGGTTCTGCATTTATTAGTAATATGATCAATTGCCTTTTCATTTGTCAGTTAAAAACAAGGCACCTGGGCTTATCACAGATACTAGCAGTATTACTAGTACCTCTCAACCTTCCCATATCCTCCAAAACACAGAATCTAATTATTCTGCAAAGAAAATCCTGGGGTGTTTTGTTTTTTATAATAAGATTTGTATCTTTTGATTTGTTTTAACTCAGACTCATGCTGGGTTTGGTAAATAGAGAAAAACTATAAATACCTGAAAGTTTATACTTTGTCTTAAACTTTACTTAAAAGCAAAGTCAAAAAACTTCAAGTGTAATGGGCTTCATGATTCCTAAGATTACCCTATTCTCTGAGAACATGCTTAGATAAGCACTCACCTACAAGTTACTTCATCTAAGAAAGCACCTTTGGTTATATCTGTCATCTTCCTACCTTCTGTTATTTCCTCTGATTCTACAACTTTCTTAGTCTTCTTCTTGTTTGGTGGTTTGGGTGAACGTTTGGTTGTTGATTTGATGGTTTGAGATGCTCCTGGAGGTGGAGGTGCTTTCTTTGAAGATGATGGTGATGTGGGATTATGCACTGAGGCCAAGCAAGACAAGTCGGTTAACATCTTGTTTATATTCATCAGCAGCTCTAACTGTGAAAAGCATGGATGCATCTAGCTTCAAGAGTAGATGCTGGTGACACCCAGTGCAGGCAGGGTATAATAATAAATGACTATATAATAAATAAATAATAAATGTAATAATAAATAAATGACTCCATTTAATTCTAAGGATGCCTTTCTATAAAATATTGGTTCTCAAATGGTAAGTTATGACAGGGAGCAAAGTCTCAGGAATCAGAAGACTTGAATTCCAGTCCTAGGCCTGCAAGCTTCTACCATTGTGACCTTAGATAAATAATTCTCTTGAACTTCATCTTCTCCACAAACTCAGATGTTTATTCAAGATGATTTCTGAAGGTCTTCGCCTTCAGAAAAAATTTTTTTTGTTTTAATATTCTTTTAAATTAAATGATGCCAATTTGCCTTTTCTTTTTTTAATTACAAAAGTTCCACATGAATATTCTTGTGAAAAGTTCACACTTTCACATTATGCTTTTCCTCAAAATGTGCTGCCCTTCCCAAAGATAAACAACTGTTAATGACGTGGGATGTATCTTTTTAACCTTTTAGTCCCCTTCCCTCTTCCTCTTCTCAGTCTAGAAGAGAAAACATGGAACTTTTTTTAATCATTAGGAACAAGAAGAGGGACTTCTAAAGGATAAGAAAACAGAGAGCACTGGGGACTCTCTGAGCACAGAAGAGTTGTAATAGATCGTGCTGCTCCCCGCGGCATCTCCTCAGAGCTCCATTGCTACACTCTCATGAAATGGCCACTGCCCCTCCTGTTTCTCCTCCCACCCAACAAAAACATCAAGTCTCTCCATTTGAAAAACAGATCTGCCAGGTACTGGCTAATGCTCTTGGCCAAAACAGTGAACCCACTGGACTCAGTTTTCCCTTTCACATTCAGAGGCCCTTGGAGGGCTGGGATTCCTTTAATGCTTGAAGTGTTATGATTTTAGATATATAGACGTCTGTAAGTAGTATTTATACTGAAACAACTAAATGGTGAATCTCAAGATAGTTTGGTTATTATACTTAAAAAATAAACTACTGAAGCTCTGAGTGGTTTCCTTAAGTTGGGACTCTATCTTATGAATTCTGTAAATAAAGTTACCAAGCATTGCCTTCATCAATTTTTTTCACTGAGTTCTACCTAAACTTTAAGTAGTCTGACCCAACATTTCATAGCATAAAGTATTATCTTTATCAAAATGTTCTCTCAATGTCTCATCACTTTCTAATCATCTTCCCTTCCTGCGCATTCTCAGCCCAAAATAAATTCTTAGATTTTTGTGTCATGGCCAAAGCAATCAGGGTAATGAGTAACTATGTATCACTCATCATGGGGCCTGCTAAAAGCTGCAGGAAGGCTGAGCTCTGAGTTTTTTATTACAGGGGTGTTGTCTTCATTATTTTTGGAACGTTTTCCCATGAAAACATTGAACAGTTAAGAAACATTCTCAACTCTGCTGATGAACAGTTTTCCACTCTGTTTCTTCACTGTTCTAAAGAAGCAGAGGTGCAGCCTTGTTTAAATAAAATGATAAGATTGATTACGCAAGCAAAGCTTATCTTCACTTTTACCTCCACAGATACTCTTGTTTTAACAAAGTAGAATTTAAGAACCACCATTTGGTAAAGGAAAGTAATCCAGTATTTAAGTATGCATTTTTAATCTTTTGTAAAATCTGGAGCCTTTTGTTATACTCTAGAGTAGTCCTTCAAGACCTATGCATAGAGAAGATGATTTGAAGACAAGAATATCCCTTGTTGTTGACTCTACAATGCACATGTACTGGAATACAGACGATTGAGGAGACTGCAGAAGTGGGAAGGGACCTGACAGTTAATGACGTGTTAGCTAGATTTGCCTGTAAATTTAATGGCTTAAACTAATTCATAAATTTACTTTTTTAGGGAAGCTGAAAGTGTTGATTGTGTCCTTAAATATATACTCAAACACTGAGGCCGAACGCACAGATAGCTCAAAGGATAGTTGACTTCGTGAAGTCAGCAAGGGTGAGACAAGAAATCATCAGGTGAGTTGATTACTATTGATTTAACCTGAAATTGAACCATATCCGAAGGAAAAAAAGCATGTATGTTCAGCCCCATCCTCTCTGTTCCCCCTTTGGCAACATCTTGTGTTCTTGGAGCCTGGCTGAGCCAGGGGGTGCTGCTGTTGGAAGGCACTCACAAAACAAAATGATTATGAAATAGCTTGTATGTTAGTAAAATCAAGGCCTGAGATGGACTGCGTGTTAGGCATGACCAGTGATGCGAAGGGAGCTGCACAGACCTGGCTGTACTGAGAAGCACTGGTTGGTACCGGGATGCTTACCTTCTTCACAGAAACTCTCATAGTCGGGACAGCACTTGCCATACTTCTTACACTGGGCATCACAGTCACACTCTCTCCCTCTCTCGAAGGACTCAAAGCAGCGGCCTTTACAGGAAAGCTCTACCCAGAGCAAAACAAGAAGTTACAGATTATTCATTATGAAGCCAGGTCCGTGCATTTGACAGCCATTTCCCACCTTAGACTTGAGCCTTCCAAAAGTTCATTTCTAAGTCTTTTATTTGAAATTTGGAGCACATCATCCAGTAAAAATTAGATGGTATCCCAGATGGAGACAGCCCAAGTCAAAAAAGAAATATGGTGACTAAGGGTAACTCTTCTTGCCCTTCAAGACTCCAAGACACATCCCAGTGGCGCCTGAGTTATTTACATGTATGGACAAGGAAAATTGGGAAATGTCTAAACAGTGAGGTACGCTTCATATGAAATCTCTTCATCCTCCTCCTTTTCACATAACTGCTTTGTAATAGATTTACAGTAATTGAATGTTCAGATCTCAGCAATATATTCCACATATATATATATATGTATATATATTCCATATAAATGGATCACTACTGAGGCTTAAAAATCTTTGTAATGCAGAGACCCTTATTATGATGAACTGGGAAAGGTGTATAGTTGAAAGCTTTTAGCCTAATATTATAGTGTGGACTATATTAGGGAGGACTACTCATTTAAGAAATGAAAATTTAAAAAGCCTTGGTTACAAGTACCAGGGACTTACCAAGCCCTATTTAAAATAATTACCTATCCAATACTAAAATTATACAATATATTTCTCAGCTTTACATGAAAATTCTAAAGCAAATATACCTTTTAAATAATTTTAATTATAATTTTCTTAAATTGAATAGGAAATGTTTCTGTATTAATAACAAAATGGCCCAAATATATTCAAGTGAAACACCAGTCATAATTTAAAATTCAGACCTTTGAGTTTTAACTGAAATTCATCATTAAACACTAGCATTTTTTCTTTAAAGTGCCTTTTCCAGGTATCTTAGAAATGTATTTACATGAAAAAGTCAAATAGTACACAACATTATTTCATGCTCATCTATTCTTTCGACGAAACTATTGAAAGCTCTCATTACTAGTCAAGGACATCTCTGATTGTAAATAATTACTCCTCACTATTTACTTAATGGCTGCTGACTCATTGTATTTTCTCTAAAATAAGACATTTTACTTGGAACAAGTCAATAACCTTGTGCAAGTGACAGATTTCCAGGCTCTCCTTACCCTCCCCAGTAATCACAAGCTTTGACACCATCCTTAGGTACAACGCGCTGCAACATTTATGCAAGTGAAGGAAAAGGCACTTAAGCAAAGGAAGTGAAACAGTGGGAAAACAGCACTGCAAGGAGGTGTGGGGGGAGGCTCAGTCTCAGCACTGCACGGAAGTGCAAAGGGGACTCACAGACTCACACTGTCGCTTGACAGAGGAGACACTCACTCTCAGGACTTACCCACAGTGCAGACTCTCTTGAAATCGGGGCAGCAATCCATGTAGTGTTGACAGTTAAAATCACAGCTGCAGGTGGTATCTCTAGAATACCCTTCCCCACATCTCCCTGCACAGCTTGATAAATCTAAAATTATACAATACTGGCGTAAATATGGCCAAATCGCTTTATAGAAAGGGCGCAATTTAACGAGGGGCACAAAGCCGCTTGGTGAGAGAGAACTGTATTGATCGAGAAGGTATTGGAATGATGTTAGCAAGAGGCCCAGCTGATATTTGGCTGCTGTCTTAGGTGATTTCGATCATGTCACTTTATTTTTCACTACACTGAGATGATAAATACACTTTTGAAAAGTAGGCGAAGTCATGGCTTTGTCTAAAGAGGGTGATGTTCCTAAGGGAGAGGCGGCAGCTACAGCTGCTGCTGATACTATGGCTATGATGATTAGTAGCTGCCGCTTACTGAGCTTCTCTATGCCGGGTACTGAGTCATACCTTACCTCTAATGCTTATGAAAATGTTTCTGGGATTTAGTAGCCCTTTTTTAGAGATAAGAAAGCTGAAATACAGAAATTTTGACAACTTGCTCAGTATCACACGGCTAGTTAATAGTTCCGGTATATTTGCATCATAGGTTAATTAATACCTCCCAATTATTTATAGTGAACTCTTTTACTCTTATAATTGTCCTAACTTATGGTCACCTTAAGTAAACAATTCATCCAGAATTTGAACTCTGATATAGCTGATTTTAAGCCTGAGATTTTTCCACCCACCGCGTTGCCTCCCATTCCTGACGATGAGTTTAAAGCAAGCTGATTGCAGCAGCACAAATTATACCGGGCTTTCTCTTCCTTAACTGGCGGGGATAACTGGATTTTTAAACTGTCAGGGAAGCCAGATGCTTACAACCACTGCTTAAGTAAGAACCCTTAAAACAACTGGGCATAACTATAAAGGTCATGAACAGAGGTTTTCCCAGCAACAAATAAGCAAACAATAACAAAAGCATACTCATTCTCAGATATTTTTTAAAAGACATTTGGAAAACAACACAAAACTTTCCCTGAGAAGTGACTGCAGGAATGTGACAACGGAATCCATCTCTGGAATAGAAATTGACAGGTGCAATGTCTTAAATCCACAGAGGAATGTTGAAACACACTGAAAACAAATCTTAATAGAGTCCAGGAATGACAAAGTCTGAATATGCAAACGAAACAGTAAATTGTAGGACAACTTTCAGAACTTTTTGCATACATGAATGCATAATGCATACAAAAACGCATATATAGTTTATGTATATAAATACATATATTATATATAAAGAAAAAAGAGAATGAGAAGAGGTTGAGAAAGCAAGAGAAGCAGACAAGACAGTATCAAGAGACTGTTCTTTTATAGTTGGCCGATTTCTGAAATAAGAAGTCATCTGTAATCCCAGCACTTTGGGAGGCCAAGGCAGGTGGATCGCCTGAGGTCAGGAGTTCTAGACTGGCGTGGCCAACATGGTGAAACCCCACCTTTACTAAAAATATAGCCGAGAGCATGCCACTGCACTCCAGCCTGGGAGACAAAGCAAGAGCCTGTCTCAAAAAAGAGAAGAAAGAAAGAAAAGAAAGAGAGAGAGAGAAAAAGAAAGAGAAAGAAGAAATCTTCTTCTGTCCTACTTTTATTGCTATTAATTGTGACCATTAATTTTATTTATTTATTTTTCAGACAGAGTCTCGGTCTGTCACCCAGGCTGGAGTGCAGGGGTGCGAGCTCGGCTCACTGCAACCTCCACCCCCTGATTCTCCTGCCTCAGCCTCCAAGTAGTTGGGATTACAGTCACATGCCACCACACCTGGCTAATTTTTGTATTTCGTATAGAGACAAGGTATTGCCATGTTTCCCAGGCTGGTCTTGAACTCCTAACCTCAGGTGATCCATCTGCCTAGGCCTCCCAACGTGCTGGGATTACAGGTGTGAGCCACTGCACCCAGCCCCATTAATTTTAATTTCATTTATTTAATGAAAATTTAAAAAGTAAAATTGGTTTAGTGAACAACTGATTGTATTACAGAGAAAAAGGCAGTTTAGAAAGTGTCCCCAGTGTTGTGAACCTTGTCATATCATTATGAAAAGGCTGAAGGGTCTGGAGATACTGTAGTACTCATCATTCTTTTTGAATATTCACATTTGCTTTCGTGTATTTTCCCATCTTTTCTTATCTAAACAATTCTGCAATTTCTGCCTATGCAGGCAGTTACACTCATATTCAGGTTTCATAAGAATCTTAGTATTTTACTGGAAATGTTTACTTTAGAAATGTAATTTCATTATAACTGTCATGAATCTTGATTTTTATTCTCTCAGAGTTTGCTTATCAAAGGAGAATAAAAGGAAAAGAAAAGGAAAGGAAAATCCAAAGCTTGGCATTGTTACTTAAGCTTAATCTATCCAGATGGCATGCTAGCATCTTTTACTAATGTGATTACATTGAATGTACTTTAACATTCTCTAAAAATGAATAACAAGAACTGTTCACCCAGGACCTGTTTTGGGAGGACTGTGAAAAGTTCAACATTATAATACAAAATGACAGTCACATCTGTATATGCTCATAGCTGGATGAATTGTTCTTGTAAGAAAGAGAGGACATTTTCAAGACTAATAAAATGCCATTTGAAATGTTGCAAAGTTTATTATAATATGGTGTCTGTGTCTAAATGATGCCAAAATAAGTTAATCAATAATTTATTTGATTTAAAAGACTAAATTGTTCAACATATAGGCAAAAATTATATGCTATCTAAATATTGTGGGGTTTTTTTAGTTATTTTTATGATATTATATAGTTCCAGTGTAATTTTATCATGAACTGTCTGCACCTTTTAATCTTTTGGGAGAACCATAGAAATAACAAGTACCAAAATTATACTTTACACAAGACCAAAATTCTTGAAAGGTGAGAAAGATGAAAATTCCAAAGCACTTATAAACATGCTACGTATGTTTGTTTCATATTATTGTAAAATTGTATATTAAACTCAAGCAAATATACAACTTGTTATAAAAATCAAGACTTAATAATTAGCAATAGATGTTAAATAAAAGTATGTTTGACGGTTAAGGTACCTTGAGATGAAACTTGCTGAATCAAGAAAACAGACAGCAGCAATAGCAGGTAAATTGGAAGTGTTTTCCATGCCATGGTTGTTTCAGGTACTGTAGGTACCCTTGCTGAAAAGAAAATAACAGTATCAGAAAACTGCTCGATAATCTCACCACTAACTTATGCTTGCATTATATACATTTCAGTAACTTTAAAAATGTAAATTAATAATAAAACCATCCCATTCTTAAAACAAGACTTTTAAAATCAGCTTTAATTCTATAGAAAATATTTGACCACCAGACTTTATCTGATGCAGAACAAATCTAGTCACCCTCAGCCATGTTACTGACAGTTATAATACTTATGAAATATCTAACATAGAAAACAGACTTATCTTAAAACTCTAGTCAAAGTATAGCATGTACTTAACAATGCAAGGTTAAAATTTTATCTTAGGAAAATAATAAACAGTGTCAGTAAAATGTAATTTAATAAGCATCATGGAGTTATTGTTACAACTTTTCCTTAACTCTCAATATAAATTCAGAGGCTTCCAACAGGTGTATTACATAAATATAATCCTTTTCAAAAATTTCCAACTACTATCCTTTTAAATTTTTTTCAAATACCTCTAAAGAAAACACGTATAGTTTCACGAAGCAAGTTAACTTTGACACTTACCCGTAAAGGATAGATGAGTTTCTCCAATGTCCTGGAAGTCTTATATATCAGTGCAAATATGCTGGGATGAACCAATTAGTCCAAAGGTTAGACAAAATCAACAGTGACAACCTATGAAATCAAACTTTCCTCATGTATTGGAAGAGGGCCCAGACGACTAGACTTAGGCAACATCTGGAAAACACTTCCATTAAGCAAAATGACTACTACAAAATAAATTTAGATTTATTGGCCAGAGCACATTTCTAATTTCTAAGTGAAGTGAACAAATTGTCCTGAGACGGGAAATAGCCCTGGGAGACTTTGACTAGTATATTGAAGCAACAACTTTAAAATAGTCATATACTGTGGTATCATTTCTTTCTTCTGTTTTTTCTAGTTAAATCTAGCAAAGGTGGCTTTGAAACTTACCTAGTGTTAGACACCTATATCTTAATCTATTGCCAACATCCAGCCCAGTGTTTCACTAAGGTTATATGATTAAAACACGCTCAGGCCAGGTGCAGTGGTTCACTCCTGCAATCCCAGCACTTTGGGAGGCCAAGGCAGTTGGATCACCTGAGATCAGGAGTTTGAGACCAGCCTGGCCCACATGGGGAAACCCCATCTCTACTAAAAATACTGAAAATTAGCTGGGCGTGGTGGCAGGTACTTATAATCCCAGTTACTCAGGAGGCTGAGGCAGAAAAATCGCTTGAACCCGGGAGGTGGAGGTTGCAGTGAGCCAAGATCACGCCACTGCACACCAGCCTGGGCCACAAGAGTGAAACTGCATCTCAAAAAAAAAAAAAGAAGAAGAAATAAATAAATAAATAAAAATAAAAAATAAAACACGCTCAGTGAACCACACAGCTGTAGGCTAGAATCTGCTGTCTGCTATCCCTTTGGTAGGTGCTGCATTTAATTCTTACAAAATGCCTTTAAGTTAAATATAATCACCCATATTTATAATTAAGAAGATGAAGACCCACAAACAAAGAATGTGTGACCCATCCAAGGATCTATAAAGACCAGAGGCCAGAACCAAGATTTGAACCCATGTCTTTGCATTTTAAGTTCCATCATGTTTCCACTACATCCAGCTCCCTTTTGATCAAAACCATCACTTAGTTTGTAATCATTATACTAAATTTTACTCCTTTACTCCACATATATACATAGGTTTGTGAGATTATGATTTTTTAAGACTCAGAATTATAAGCATCTGTTTTCTTTACACAGTGCTTATTTCTGGACTAAATATAGAAAGACAATTTGGAGGCTACCTGCTCATCTCTAAATAATTCCCCTTTTCTGGGAATTCCTTCCCTTTTGATCAGGGTATTTTCCTTTTAGCTCTGGTTATATATGTTATCTTCCTACATCAGCCACAGTTGATAGGATTAGGAGTAGCAACTTGAACAACCCGAGACAATAGGTTTTCTTCTCCTGGAAATTTGAAATTATAGTTCAGAGATTACAAATTTGTCTGTCTCTGTAGACCAATAATGTGTACAGGAGTAGCGAAAGTCCTTCAGAATAAAAAGATCCATATAAATGAAGCAACCATGCAGAGAGAGAAATTTCTGATAACTTTCTAAGTCTTGGTTACTCCGTTTTTGAGACCTAACTTCTTGCTCTTCATCTTTATGGCAAGTTTCCATTTTGGAGCTGACCCCCCCCCCAAAGATGCTTTTTGCTGCTTGAAATTAGTACACAAAAGATTGTGTATGGAGTTGTACATTAAACAGAATTCTCTTAATTCTTAGCTCCACTGAGGCCAAGAGTAGGGAAGCTACAAGCTTTGTAAATTCTCCAAGTAAGACCTCTGCAGTGTTTTATTATTTCTTTGGAATATTGGGAATGCCCAAATCAGACACAAATATACATGGAGATACATATTTTTAAATAAGATATAAATTGTTTTCTAATCATTGCCTTTTGAACTACATGCAATCATTTTCCTCCTTTATATTAATCTCATAACAGTGATGGCAAAGAAAATTCTTGAATTGATTAATATCCACTTATTCTTTTTTTTTTTTTTAGATGGAGTTTCGCTCTTGTCGCCCAGGCTGGAGTACAGTGGAACAATCTCGGATCACTGCAACCTCCGCCTGCCGGGTTCAAGCAATTATCCTGCCTCAGCCTCCTGAGTAGCTGGGATTACAAGTGCGCGCCACCATGCCGAGCTAATTTTTGTATTTTTGGTAGAGAAATGGGGTTTCCCCATATGGGCCAGGCTGGTCTTGAACTCCTGACCTCAGGTGGTCCACCCACCTCAGCCTCCCAAAGTGCTGGGATTACGGGCATGAGCCACCACGCCCAACCCCACTTGTTCTTAAGTCCAAGTTCTAGGCTTGGAAAACTGATAAACACACACACATGCAGTAGTATGGCCAATACAAGCTATAACTGTAGTCATATACATTAATGTGGTCTCATTGCCATCAAGTAGGTTTTTTCTGTGTAATATATGAAAAGGATGAGAAACTACTGAATGTCCAGCTCATTAAGTTTAACTCATAAATACCTGGTTTACCTCATTTTATTGGGTGAGGAGGCTGTCTGGGTAAACTTTACCCTCGAACCATGGAAAAATTTTATCTATTAAACATATTTTTTTAAGCTGTACTAAATAGTCCATTCTGTGAGTATTAATCCATTTAACCTTCCTCGTTGGTCACAGCACAATCATCCCATTAGTTTATAGGTTCCTCCTTTAAGATTTCCTTTCTCATTAAAGGTATTTTCTTAAGGTTCATTTCAATCTCATTTAAATGGGATAAAAGTTATTTCAGAATTGGTTTTTGATGTGTGGGAAATGGGGAGAGTAAAGAGACAAGGAGAGGATGTATATGATATTCAATCCTAGACTCCTCTTCTAGGGATGGTTTTCAAGGATCAGCCTCAGGAACATCAGTTTTATACTTGGCAGCAGCACAGTGATGCCTTAGAGAATGCTCAAGCAAGTCCAGGGATGTTTTCTCTGCGCTAGATTATCCTAGACTGTGGTGCCTTTATACGTTGTCTCCATGCCGGCCATTAGCTGTCACTTAGCCCTTTAGCCAGAATGTCTGCACCGAGTGGCATCCCTCCACCTTTCCACACCTTTGATGTGTTTCATTTCCTTCCAGCAGCAGCCTAGGAAAAACTGAAGCATGCCAGGAGAAAACCCCAGATGTGAGCTTGTTCTTCATTGCTCTAATTTTTCTCACAATGCTAGGTTAGTGTGCTGTAGATATGAAATAACTCCCCTGCTTGCGCATGAAATAGAGATTAGGACTTTGGGACTACATCTGCCCATTCTGTTCGGGCATTCTCACATATTAGAAAGTACTGTGGCTTTTTTTTCCTGCAGGTTTGATCAAAAGTATGGCTATTAGATAAAGTATTATTATATTTGCTTTTGGAAACTGTGGCAGTCTGATCATTGGTCCCAATCTTTTCTACCCTCTTCTAGCTGCCCAGCTAGAGATTATATTTCCCACCTTCTCCTTCAGGTAGTTGTGACCATACGACTGTGTTTTCTCTTGTAAAATAGGAACAGAAGTAATATGGGCAACTTGCACTTATTTTCCTAACAGGAAATTGCTTGATCTGGACTTTCTCTTTCTTGCTTCTTGCAGAGTAGAAAGGGGGCATCAGAGACAAGCTTTGATCACGCAGACAAAGCTAGCAGCCTAGGGAATAGTATTTGTGGTGGAATTCAGATGCTGTCTCACTGCCTGCGCTAGTCAAAAAGTTTCAGAAAAATAAATACGTTTCTATTTTATTTGAACAACTCAAACTTTAAATCTTTTTTAGACATTATCCTATCACAGAGATCCTAAGAAATTTCTGAATACTTAAAGGAATTCTAATATTTGATTTGTATTCTCTACAGCAATAAAAAAGAATGAACTAAATGAGCTATCAGTAATAAACTATTGGTATTGTAGAGGGAGAGGTAAACTGTCTTTATTTGCAGATGACATAATTGTGTATGTAGCTTTAAAATCCTGAAGAATCTAAAAGCTGTAAAAACTACTGAGTGAATTTAGCAAGATTGCTGGATATAAGATCAACAGTCTTATATCCAGATTCATACTGAGGCCATTTCAATGCATAAACTTGGATGTGCGTGAATAAAAAATTCTCTCTACTGAATTTTCTAAGAAGCAAAGTTCATCCAATTTGTTCATTCATACTATTGTACTGAGGGGAAATTATCAAATAGTGGTCACTACACACCAAACCTAGTATCAATTTCTAGAGATACATATATGTGCAAGAGAGAATCTCTGGTCCCTAGCATTTATGGGACCAGTCAGGTAGCCAGAAACAAATAGTGAATTCAAATATCATGTGAAAGGAGGAGGCAATGTGGTGAACAGGTAGAGCTGGGCTTTGGAATGGGTCAGAACATTGTTCAAATCTCAGCTACAAAATTGTCTACCTGGTGGGTTAATACAATTCTCTTGACTTACCTATGCCTCAGTCTCCTTATCTGCAAAGTGGGAGCAATAATTCCTATTATTTGGCATTGTAGAGATGCATAAAAAATCAGAGAATTATATTAAACATTAGTGACATATACAGAATACATTACAGGTGTTATTGTTATGATTGATTATGATTCTAAAGCTGCACACAAACTGTTATTGAAACATAGATGAGGAAGTGCCAGCTCTACCCAAGGAATTCTTTGCAGATGAATGACAATATAATCTAGAGTCTGAAGACTCCTACGGCTAAAAACGAGGACAGTAGCCAAAGGTGACAATAAGAGAAAAAATAATATAGTTCCACTTTTTCATTCTTCTTACCTACTTGTTCTTTAGTTCCTGATAACATAGCTTTTTCTTCCTCCACAAAAGAGAGCTTTGGGAGATAAAAAGTAACCTTATAATCATTCTAGTATAGGCTTTTACTAATAGGCCATTTTAGTAACCTAATAATAATAGAAAACATGTGTTGAGTGTTTATTTTGTTAGTGGCATAAATGTATGACTTTATGGAGCCTCACAGTAATTAATTTTTATTTATTTATTTATTTATTTTTTAGGTGGAGTCTCACTCTGTCGCCAGGTTGGTGTGCAGTGGTGCCATCTCAGCTCACCGCAACCTCCGTCTCCCCGGTTCAAGTGATTCTCTTGCCTCATCCTCCAGAGTAGCTGGGACTACAGGTGCGTGCCACCACACCCAGCTAATTTTTGTGATTTAGTAGAGACAGGGTTTCACCATGTTGGCCAGGATGGTCTCAAAAAGTGCTGAGATTGCAGGCGTGAGCCACCGGGTGCCTGGCTGAGCCTCACAGTAATCTTATGACATATCGTTATTATTATTCAACCCTTTTGACAGTTGAGATTATCTGAGGCACAGGAAAGATAAGTAATGTGCTCAAGATTACAAGCTAAAAAGCCAGTAAATGGTAAAGTTCGTATCTTAATCCAGGCATTGTCTAACTCCAAAGCCCAGGATTTTAAGCAACTCAGTGACCCACATGCTACAATATCAAGGGTTAGTAATTTCCTTCTTTGTGCTCCTACATAACTATTTGCATCTCTCAAATGGCATCTGACTCTTATCAATATCCATCTTTCTCACTATGTTATAAGCTTCTTAAGGTTTCAGAATGATTACATTTTGTAGCTTTTTCATAGCTGGGATGGTTTCTTCTTATACATGATAAACTTAGGTTTACTGTCTTTCTTCTACCAGCCACTTTGCCATATCATATATCTGTTTTCTAATCCAAAGTACTGCAGCACTGTGATCACTGAAGTCCGCGTCACTTGGGTTCCAGATCTCAGGGAAGCATACTATGTGACAGCTCAGACAGGAACATTCCAGACTTATTTTCCAGTAGCTAACAACATGAGTAATTTCCAACATGAATGAGTGCAAGTGAATTGGGGTGCTATATAACTCACTGTGACAAATACTTCAGAATTGGGAAATTCAGAGAGTGGGAGCAAAGCCTGGGTGTGGTTGAAGGACCCATAGCTAGGTGGGATAAGAGGGAAGTGTCCCAAGAGACATTGTAGAAGACGTTTTATTGAGTCATTCCAAAGCAGTAACATCAGGCTCTTAACAGATACTGAGTATAATGCAGTATTGGCTGATTGCATGGTATTGCTTAATAATCCTTTTAAAATCCCTTTCCCCGTGATGGCAGCTAATTTCTGTCAAAGGGATTAAGAAGCAGGACGTTTGCAATAATTGTCTCTATGCAGCTTATGTTAAGCTTGATGCAGCAAACTCAATCAGAACATTAAAATTCAGCATTTCCTTCTCTCTTTTGGTTGATTGCTGCTGAAACAAGACACCAGAGGATCTCTATATCTCTGATGGCTCAATAAATTGTTCTTGAATGAATTCATGGATAAATGTCACTGCTAATATTAGCACTTTCTCTGATATCCCACCTATCTTTTTTCTGGTTTGTCTGTTTAATCTTAAAGCATATTGCTACAGATAGGAATGCTAGCGGTGAGAACAGGCCCTTGGTATTGACAAGCACATGGGCTTGTTGTATGTGTCACTTAGACCTTAAGATTCTTGAAGTGATGGAGAACAGACATGGAACAAAGGGTCACCTATTTATCCTTTTATTTGTACTCTGCTATTAGTGCAAAGAAAACATTTATGGGATGGGCACTGATAGAGACCAGACCCTTTATTCCTCCAAATCCTCCTCAAATTAATGTAGTGGGAAGCTGTGTCCTTTGCAGAGGCAAACTCAGGGTCACAGCTATGCCTTGAAGAGTCCTATACCAGGCTCTGGACAGCACCTCCACCAACCATCAATATTTATTAAGTATCAGCTAGGTACCAGATATTTATCCTGATTAAAGCAAAACAAACATAAACAAAATGAAAATCAGAAAAATCAATGAGGTAGCTTTTATTATTATCCTCATATTACAAATAAAAAAACCTAAGCATCAAAATTTCAGTAGCCTTTTCTGTGAAAATGGCAGCAGTAGGATCCCAGCCTACATTTGTCTAAAAGTTATTCAGTAGATTTCTTTTAATATTATATTGCATGTTCCAACACCAAATTACTATAAGGACCCCAAAGAAGCTTTGGATACTTAAATTTATTCTCAGTTTAAAAGATGTCTTTCTCCTTAAAAGTGTCTTCCTCCTTCGTAGATGGCCTGTTATTATGATGAATTCAGCAGAATGTGGCAAGTAACTCTAAGCCTCTAATTTTCTTTTGTATTAAACTATAAAAATACTTTAATGAAAGAAAAACACTCACCTATAATTTTACCATCCTAACATACTATTTACATTCTTACCTATTCTCTTCCAGATTTAGTCCTTAGGCAATTAATTAGGCCCTATGCAATTAATCCTTATGCAATTAAAATTTCATAAACATATTCAAGATAAATAATTTATATTTTTCTTGTTTACTATCAAATTACTATTGAAGTAGCCAACATGTTTATGTTTTCTTCATTATTGTCATATTAATTACTGTAGAATACTCCATGTAGTTAAGATACCGTAATTTAATTTCATTGAATAAATTCTCTATTGTATTTCTGGATTTTTTGTAATCAAAATGTACATTTAGCTTTTTCTCTTTTATTAAAAATAATGGGGACTCTACATAGAAAATACACGAGTAACTTGTACTTTTTTGTATTTTTGGAGGTTGAAAGAAGCAGTCATAGAAATAGCCTGAACTCCAGCTGCATAGATTTAAACTTTGTGTCCCAAAGAAAACTTTTACATCCATGCAGCCTATACTTAACTGTTCCCCTAAACCTGTTCATAGTGTCTTATAGACTCTCCTTGTTCAGTGATCGATGTATAATTCTGATTTACTTAAAAGAAATAACCTTGTAATCCCAGCACTTTGAGAGGCCGAGGCAGGCAGATCACGAGGTCAGGAAATCGAGACCATCCTGGCGAACATGTTGAAACCCTGTCTCTACTAAAAGTACAAAAATAAGCTGCTCATGGTGGCGTGCATCTGTAGTCCCAGCTACTCGGGAGGCTGAGGCAGGAGAATTGATTGAACCCAGGATGCGGAGGTTGCAGTGAGCTGAGATCGCGCCACTGCACTCCAGCCTGGCGCCTGGTGACAGAGCAAGACTCTGTCTCAGAAAAAAAAAAAAAAGAAAAGAAAAGAAATAACCTCTCCTTGCCTCAATTTCTACAAACTCCTTGACCCTATACTTCTTAGGGAATATTTGTCCTAAATGTTTCTAACCACAAAAAGAAAAAGATATATTAACAAATGGGGTATAAAAATGAAAATGCCTTTATAGTAAAATTTAATTTAGCAAATATCAGTGGTATAAATCATTAGGGTCAATCTTTCTGTTTTATCTTCACAATTATTATTCTAAATGATGGTATAGTATTTCAGTCTTAACTTAAATATTCATTCTATTATTGACCTCCATACAAGTTTTTTCTAGGTTTTTGCTAATGACTAATGCTTCAATAAATTCCTTTTTTTCATGCAGCTTGTATTGAATTTTACCTTTAAAATTCTTAGGAGTGAGAACATCTTTATAATTCTTGATAAATATCAACAAATTATCTTGCAGTTTAGATTGTAAATTCATCAAAGGCAAGGAAATTGCCTCATGTATGTTGTATTCCCAGCACCTAGTGGCGGACTTGGCACATAAGTCCTGATATTTTAATAAAATATCAGGTTGAATTTAATGAATTTAATGAAACTGTAGGGTTTTCATCAGTATGACAGGCATTATTAAAATTTTCTTTTCTCGAAAAAATGAAGTAAGTTGGTACTTAGAGACAAATACTGCTTCTTCTTCCAGACAGCATGCGTTAATAGGCATGAGACTGAACTGATGGATGTGACCCGTGTGGGCTGCAAAACCCAGTAAGGTAAGAAACGGTGCTGGGAAACAAATAACTTCCCAGAACTCAGAGAAGTTATGGTCACTCCTCCAAAACACTGAAAACAGGAACTGGTCTCTACTTCGGTTCTTTTTTCTGGTTTGTCTGTTTAATCTTAAAGCACATTGCTACAGATATGAATGCTAGCAGAAGAACACAGAAGATCAAAGTTGAGGCAAGTAGCCAAAAACTAATTTCTTCCCACCACCCTTTATCTCTTCCATGTTTCTTGCAGAAGAGGAATGTGGAGGCTAGAAGATAAAATAAATGAAAGGTCAAAAAAAAAAAAAAGTCCTGATGTAAATAGATGGCACAGCTTGCACATAACCATCTATCTTACACCTGGTGGAGGCAGGCAGGAATGTCAGAGGGGAAAAAAAGTAGAGTAATTTATGTCGATGCTGGTAAGACTATAATTAGGATTGTCTAAGGTTTTTTGGAAATCAATTAAACTACTTTGTGGTTCTGTTTCTGGATCTAAAAAATCAGTTTAACCCAGGAAAGTAAAGAAACTATGTATTATGCAATGTAATGATCTGGACAAAATATTATTTTTTTTGAAAGCAACAATTAATTTTGCCTCTATCTTGCCTTCCAGAAGAAAGACTGATTCTAGTGAAACAAGATTTCAATAAGCTCTCAACTAAGCAGAAGCTGGCCAGAGATTCCGCACAATAAAGAAAGGTAGGAGGAAGCAGAAGGAGGGAGTGGAGGGCTGGAAAAGAAGGGGAGAGATGGAGGAAGGGATCTTGAGGGAGGAAGGGATCTTGGATAGACTGATGATAAGGCTGAAGAGAGAATTTAGGTAAACAGCAGTTGAGATTTATTAAGATATGTGCTGTGTGGAGTGAAATATAACTCCTTTCCCTGTTCCTTACACAATCTTTACTAAATCCTATAAACTTACAGAAGCCTTTGATTTCAATGGCTTTGTTATGGTGGTTTTAGAAATTAAAAAGCAGATTATTTTTGATATATACATATTGGGTCGTGATTGACACTGGGCCAACTAGAAACTACACATGGGTGACTCTGATCCTTTATTGCTAAGGATGCTAAATAATGACATTGCATCTAATGTATAAAATATAGAAAAAGGAGTATTGTCAGAGCTGCTTCCAGAGGCTGACAATCGCAAGGAGGGTATGGGCTGAAAGTATAAATGTCTCTAATAAGGAATAATCGGAGGTGATCAAAATGTTTGCCAGAACATCAGAAACTGACACGGAGTCCTATGGGGCAGATCCCTCCAGGTGCAAGTCCTGGCTGGGCTGATTCTTGGTCTGTCTCATGAGGCAATTCTAGAATCCTGGGCTGAGGTATCTAAGGACGGGAGAGATAGCAGTTTGGTTTTTTGCTTATATTTTGCTTTATCATTGAACAAAACAATACTTAGGCATAACATAAAGAAAACAATTCTAACAGCAAGTGAAAGTTTTAAAATATAGGAAAGCTGTTTAAAAGGGGAAAAAAGATGAGTATGGCTATTTGTTGTTCATGGATTATAGCCAGTTCTTTCTTCCTTGATGATGATTCTTATAAGTGATGTGCTGTTATAAACTGGAATAACATCTAATGGCCAGAGTGACTCACTGATGAGAAATTAGTCAACAAAGCACAACAACTTTTGGGTAATAAGTCAATTTCTGTCTTCTGACTCGAGCCACTCTCCCTCTCCCTCTGCTCCTAGGATTTCACCTGGACTCTGTTTTCTGCTTTATTGCATTAAGGAAAGTTAGGCTCTACTCTGATTTTTTAAAGCCTCTTACAGGAAGCAAACCTATGAATCAAAGACTAATGGAGTGACCTAATCGCTAGTCCAGGCTTCCCGCCATTGGCAACCCACCAAACCATTCCCTCCTTCAGAAGATTTCTTTATAGAAGTTGTGAGTGCTAATTATTTGCAGCTGTTGCTGACTGCGCTTTAACAACCTGCTGGGCTCGCCCTAGGAGCCTGGCGGACTGACCAGCCTATATGGGGTTATTGACCAAATCCTATGAAAACCAAAGACAGTGGAAGTATGGAAATTGTATGGGGAATCCTAAGGAAATCTCAGAAAGATCTCAATACAAATGTATACTTTGCCTAAAAGCAGCCAATTCCAGAACTCTTTGCTTTAGAGAGAAAGTACCAACAGGGAATTGTAGAACATAAGAAAAAGGAAAGATCAGTGAGGGAGGATTAAGGAAGGAAAGAAGGAATCAGCACTCGGAGACTTGGATCTAGGAATGCAATTCCTCCCCAGGGTGGCAGGTCAGAGTAAAGGGGACAACCCCGCCCTTTTGATATTCCAGGAGTAACAGTCATGAATGGAAATATTAAATCCTGTAGTTACCTCGGGATAGAAATGGAACCAAAGGGTCCAGGAGAAGAAAGTGAACACACAGGTGGAGTGCCATCTACAGGACGTTCAATCAGACACCCTGCAAAGGCCACCCTTCCAACTCAGGAGCAACAGCTGGTTAATCATATCAGTTCCTAACCTTCTGCCCCAGCTCAGGACTGGGTTTATTTTTTCTCATATGTAACCTGAATCTTTAAATACTTTTCCTTGATTTTCTTTTTCAGACATTAAAAAATTGTCCAATTAAGGATGAGAAAAACATATTTAAAAAAAAAACATGGAAACTCATAACTGCAATTACATCAACCTTATAATGGCTTCAACCTTTATCATGAAGCCTAAGCTAGGCTTCACATCTTGAATTTAAACTCTGGGGAAGGGAGCTATGTCTTGTGTTGGACCAATTCAATATTAAGCAGAGAATTAGTGGATGTGAGTGGTTTCCTGACTACTGGACTATTGCTTATATAATCATAAAATAGGGCACAAGAATACAAAGTTTGGAGGCAAATCCAGACCCAATAGAACACTTTATAAATTTAAATATACTGTATGATACCTAATGTTTCAGCATATTTAGTAAAAATAAACAGAATAACACATGATGAGGCATTTGTCTTGTTCCACACAAGCTTTAAAAAGGCAATTTGACATACCATGAACTAATGGAAAAATGTGAATTCATAATCTAATTGGGGGACTATCATAAACTTTGAAAGCTGATGAAAAATAATCCTGTGGATATAAAGACTATAACATGGAAAATCATGTAACGAAGTAACTCAAATGTAGGCTCTGTCAATCACTAGCTATGTGAACTTAAGTAAATTATGCAACCACTCTGTGCCAAGAATACCTGTTGTGGAAGGCTGTTGTAATAATCCACACAGGTTAATGCATCTAAAGCACTTAGAACAATACTAGCTACATAATGTAGACTCCTCAAAAGTTAGCTTTTGTTATTGGTGTTCTTTTAATTATATGAGTTTAAGAGTTATTTGATGTGACACCAAATTTCATGGTAAAATGACTATCTTCAGAGACTTAACAAATTATCGCATGCAAGAGTATGGCATTCGGTCATAGGAAATTGTAGAGAAGGAAAGGTCTAGGTTGGAATCACAACAGTTCACTGGTATATCATAAAATTTTGTCAGAGAATCTCAGCTAGATTCTCTCTACTTGCCACTACCCCATCCAACCCCTGGATGGAAACTTGATATGAGTGAGGCTGAGCACCTTCAGTGTTTTTGCACAAATGTTATAATCCATAAATATAGCATTTTTATGTTTAACTTTTGTGACAATTTCTGAAGAAGTAGAAGGGGGATTTTGTTGTTGTTTTTCAGTAACTCTTGTTAACTCACTGGTTCTCTCCTCCATTCTTCATAGCTGACCCAAATATTTTATGACAATGATGTAATGGTAAGTAATTAAGATGTATATACGATAAAATAACACTTAAGTATTCATCTTGACCACTATAAAGTTTAAAGTTCAGTTTATGGCTTAGATCTAACAAGAGTCTCTTGAGTCACTTAATTGTTCTGTAAAGTTAGTGTGTAATACAAATGCTTCAGTAAAATAAATTCCCTGGCAGCAAATAAAATGGACATAGGAGATATGTTCAAATAGGTTTTATATATACTACTTATCTTCTTGTCCAGCAACAGCCGCTTTTGAGAAAGCAAGTATAATGGACTGAATGTTCATGTGCCCCCCTCCAAATTTGTATGTTGACATCCTAACCCCCAATATAGTGGTATGGGGAGCTGGGGCCTTTGGAGGTAATTTAGGTTGTGATAGTGGAGCTCTTAGGAATAAGATTAGTGTCCCCACTAATGGAAAAGAGACCCCAGAGAGTTCTCTAGCCTTGCTCCCACCGTCTAAAGATACAAAGAGAAGACAGCAGTCTGCAGCTTGGAAGAGGTCCCTCACCAGAGGCCAACTGTGCTGGCACCCTCATCTGAAACGTCCAGTTTCCAGAGCTTTGAGAAATAAATTTCTATTGTTTATAAGCCACCCAATCTATGGTACTTTGCTATAACATCTCAAATTGACTAAGACAGCAAGTATATTAAAAATGTTAATGATATGAATGGAAAAATTATGACAATCTCCAATCAATATCCAAATGATAGCCTACAAACAAATCTGGGGAGTAAAGAGTACTGAAACAACTGTCCCAGAAACATCACTGACATAAATTCAATCTGTAGCATCTGTTAGTTTAAGTCTTCACATGGAAATTGAGGAAGAGAAAACTTGTGTTCTCTTTGTCCCGAGCACACAGTTGGATTGCATTTACCAGCATTCTTTATAATTGGGAGACCACGTGATTGTGTAATGGATTATGGGCAGAAGTGATGTACCCCCCTTTTATTTTGGACAAAGTGGAGGAATCCAGTGCCCTAGATGATGGCAGAGCCTCTGCATAGGAGAAGTCTGGATCCATGAATGACCATCAACCAGAGGCTCCCCTCTCCTCTTCCCTGCATTGGACTGTGCCATGAAGCATAAATAAACTTTAACTGTGTATTAAAAATATGAGAGTTTTTTTTTTCTTAAATGGCAGCATAGCCTGACTAAAACAGTACTCTTACAAAACTAGTAAAACATAAATTGAATTTTCTTCTTGTGAAATAGAGTGCACCCTTGAGATAAAGTAGAAAAGCACTCCCATCTCTGGTGAGTAATTTTATGAAGTGCCTGTGGCACTTGGTAAAAAGAGGCTGCTGAATGGAAAATCCCCTTTCATCAAGCTGTGAGTAGCTTAGTTGTCCAAAACTGATCCTCAACTTCCCCATTTTGGAAACCTTAAAATGTGATGAGCTGTTTCAATGACACTACTCCACACAGTATTACATATTTTAAAGTACCATTTTCACCATTATTTTTGTAAAGATATAGAGAATATTTACTTGTTACAAGTCCTGGACACAGAAGCAGAGCCAATGTCCAACAGGAGGGAAAGAAGCCTGGAGACAGTCTTCAAATGCAGGTATTCCAAGCAGAAGAATCTTCCGCAAGCCAGTCTCGTCTGGTCTCCATCTTGGAATGGATCTAATCATCACAGGTTTTTGTAGGATTCAGCAAGCTTGGGATGATCTCTATTATCCTTGGGGCAGGGTAATGAGAAGGCAGTGGCTCTGCTAGAGGGCCCCAAAATAACTTGCAAACCACTAAAGATTCATACACTAAATAAAAAACTGTCCAAAAAGAGTCATGCCCCTTTGTGCTCAAAATAATATCTAATACCTCAGTACAGAACATAAGCGCCTTCGTGTTCTGGCGTGTGTTCACTCCACAGCTTTGTCTTTTTTCGCTCTCCCTTCGTAATTTACACTGGCCATGCTGAACATTTTAAAGTTTCTTCAGTTGTCCTTGTTCCTTCTCAATCGAAATTTTCTTTGTTCATAATTTTCCCCTTCTCACAGCTGCTAAAGATCTGCCCTACTTACTAAACCACTTGTTAATTGAACAGAGATTCAAGGAGGCAACCGATTGGCATGAAGGAAGTGCTGCTGTGAGAGGATTCAAAGACATCTGTTTGGTAGTCTTGACCTTTCCAGCCTCTGCTTAGATATCGTTTCCACCGGGAAGCCATCTGGTTATTCACTTGATCTATGTCCTCCTCCAAGTGTCTGTATGCCAACGTCTTCCAGTCATTGCACTTTATTCCTAGTGTACCCCCGCCCTCCACCACTCCCAGCACGCACACACACGCACACACATACACTCTGAAGAGCTCAAGTCTTGTCTGCCCCTGTTATCTCTCGGGCCTCAGTGCTTAGGGATTTGTTGAATGATTAAATGAATGCATCTGCCACCATCATCAAACTTAGTTGCTGAAACAGCCCCAACCACCTGCTTTTCTGCTCCAGACTAAATGTTACTTCTTTTTAATGATCTCTTGTCTCTTTGACGCTGCCATTGACTTTCACTTAAAATTTGTATCTTATGTATTAAAATACATAAGCAAATGGAATATATGCTATGTTTTACCCACAGAATTCTGTTCTGGCTTATGGGATGCTCATTGACTATAATAATGGCAAACTTTCTGTCTTTTTTTTTTTTGGCATGTGGATGCAATTTAGAAAAAAAGTTAAAGTGATTATGATTTACACTTTGAATTAAAAATAAAAAGCTCTAGTTAGGAAAAGTGTGTATTCATATAACTGAAAGAGCATATGGAAAGAGGAGTGTCAACTAAAGGGAACTACTATAAAAATATTTAAATTTTTTGCTGGAAATAATTTCAGATTTACAAAAGTTACAAAAAGGTACAAAGATTTCCAATATATTGTTCACCCAGATTTCCTCAGTGCTAACATCTTACACCCCTACACTTTTCAAAATCAAGAAATTATTATTGTTATAATACTGTATGTATTTTACAGACTTTATTTCAAATTTCATTAATAGCTTGGCTAATGTCCTTTTTCTGGCCCAGGATCCAATGCAGTAACATACATTGTGTTTAGATGTTAGATATCCTTATCCTCCTTTTTAGAAAAGCTCTTCAATTATTTTGTCTTTAATGACATTGGCAGTTTTGAAGATTATTGGCCAGTTATTTCATAGAATTTTCCTGTGTTTGGGTTTGTCCAATTTTTCCTCATGATTAAATTCAGGCTATGCATTTTTGTTAAAAATACCACAGAAATGATGTATTCTCAGTATTTCACATCAGGAGGCACGTTTTATCAATTTGATCACTTGGCTAAGGTGGTATCTGCCAGGTTTCTTCACTGTAAAGTTACTATTTATTTTCCTCTGCAATTACTAAATATCCTGTGGGCCGATAATTTAAGACTGTACAAATATCTTGTTTCTCATCACACTTTCATCCTCTAATGGCAGCATCCGATGGTGATCTCCACCTAACACAATTATTACTATGGTGCTTGAAAAACAGTAGCTTTTAATTTTCTCCCTCCCTCGTTCCCTCCTTCCCTCCGTCCCTCCCTCCCTCCGTCCCTCCCTCCCTCCGTCCCTCCCTTCTTCCTTCCTTCCTTCCGAGTTTTGCTCTGTCACCCAGGCTGGAATGCAGTGGCATGATCTCAGTTGACCGCAATCTCTGTCATCCAGGTTCAAGCGATTCTCCTGCCTCAGCCTCCCGAGTAGCTGGGATTACAGGTACCTACCACGATGCCCAGCTACTTTTTTTGTATTTTTAGCAGAGATGAGGTTTCACCATGTTGGCCAGGCTGGTCTTGAACTCCTGACATCGTGATCCACCCACCTCGACCTTCCAAAGTGCTGGGATTATAGGCATGAGCCACCACACCTGGCCCAGTAGCTTTTAATTTTCTTATTCTTTCTATATCTGTCAGTTGGAATTCTACTGAAAGGAAGAGTTTTCTTATTTACTTATTTATTCATGAACTCTTATTTTAATAAATGGGTTATAATCCGTGACTTTCATTATTTACTTCTTGTTCAAATTGTTCCAGATTTGAGGTTAAAGTGATATCATAATTTTGTATATCCATAGCACCATCCATAGGGCAGACATAGTGGATGCTCAAAAAATATTTGCTAAGTCATGAAGCATGCTAAAGGAAGAAAACCAGAACGTATTATTTATATATAAGAATGAAGAAGAGAACATGAATTAACTTTTATTTATAAATTGTTTCTAGAAAATTTATAACAACACGGTAAGAAACTCACAATTAAAAGTATAGTGGAAATTAGAAGTAAGAGAGAAGGTTGCTGCAAAGAAGAAACTAAGTAGAAATATTCATGATGGAAATAAGACGAGTGTCGTAAATGTAAACCTGATCAACACAATTGCTGAGAATAGATGGTAGAATTGTTTGCTTAATATAGTGCACTTGTGACAATAATGAAATTAGGATTGCTGATTTCTTCAAGGTCAATTTGAGAAAGAGGTTTCAAGCATGGGATGAAGGAGTAAATTTGTTTTTAGAAAAGGCAGTATAATGATCATAATCTTCAATCTTAAATTGCTTTCTTCATTTAAACAGATGTTTAAAGGGCAAAGGGTGAACCTAATATACAAGAAGAGAATATCATACAAAGAACAGGAGAGAGAATGTTCTACTCTTGGCTTCTTTTGGCTCTTTAAGAATATTGCTAATGATCCCCATCTGTGTCAGCTTCTGAGTCTTTGCAACTTGTTTCTGGTTAGACTCACATCCCTGATTTTTCTTTTATGGAAAACAGCAGTCTAAAATCAAGCCCTCCCACAGGGAAAGGTTGCCAGGCCATCTGGGGTCCTTCTGAGGACAAGAACAGTTTACCATACCCCATTAGAGGCAGGCAGACAGGCTCTATGTAAAGACCAACAGCTGCCTAGCAAGTAAAAAGAGAACACAAATCATCATTAAAAACAATTTTTACTGCACTGCTTAAAGAAAAAACAAATTTGGTCTCTGCATACCGAAGTTACTATATCTCTAGGAAAGCAGCAAACTGCCCTGGGGGCACTGTGATGTCCTGCTTTCATTTTTCCAAATTCCTGTGCTTTCATCAGTTTCATTTACTGGAGATTTACTTAGAGCCTTTAATATGAGTTAATGTACAGCATGACTTTCTGAATGGGGAGTGTTATATAAAGCATTTTCCAAATTTGTCTTGTAATATGTTGGGATATTTGCATAGGCCAGTGGTTCTCAAACATTAGCATGCATCAGAATCACTTGCAAGGCTTCTTTAAAGAGGAATTGCTGTTCTACCCTGCTCTGTAGTTTCTGATTCAGCAGGTGTGTAGTGGGGCCCAGAATTTGCATTTCCAACAAGTACTCAGATGATGCTGATGCTGCTGGTCCAGGGACTATTTGGGGGATCACTGGCCTAGGTATATGGTACCCAAACCATTTTAGTGTAAATATGCCTTTAGGGGTCCTTTATATCTTTCAATTCCCAATAAGAGGTAAACTAAAAAATAGGTCTCAGCTTACTGGACTTTGCTGTTGTTGTGGTTAAACCTCCATCTAGTATTTTCAAAAGCATAAACAAAGAATTACTAATGTCCTATTGCAATTCTGCAAGAGACCTACAGGTTGTTCTTATTTATTTATTTGAGACAGTTTTGCTCTTGTAGCCCAGGCTGGAGTGCAATGGTGCGATCTCGGCTCACTGCAACCTCAGCCTTTCAGGTTCAAGCGGTTTTCCTGCCTCAGCCTCCTGAGAAACTGGGATTACAGCCATGTGCCACCATGTCTGGTTAATTTTTTGTATTTTTAGTAGAAACGGGGCTTCAGGTTGGTCAGGCTGGTCTCAAACTCGCAACCTCAGGTGATCTGCCCACCTTGGCCTCCCAAAGTGCGGGGGTTACAAGCGTGAGCCACCATGCCTGGTCCAGGTTGTTTTATTATGTGTGTATAATATGACAACATTTGGGTTTCCAACAATTAAGGAACATTGACTAACAGTGTTTTACAATTTCAGATTCCATCCCATTGGTGATTTGTTAAGAGAAGCAGTCTTCTTACAGATTATGGCATGGATTTTTCGCATCAGAAGGTACTCGCTGTACAGGTGTTTGGATTTGTTTTTTTGCTTTTCATTAAAATTTTTGGTCCTGGGGAAAAAAACTAACTTCTAGGCACTTCTTAGAGGTGCTAAAGTTTCTCTGTGGCCATGAAGATAAGAGATGGTGGAAATAGCAATAAAGAGCTCCGAGGGCTGGGCGAGGTAGCTCACGCTTGTAATCTTCTCAGCACTTTGGGAGGCTTGAGGCGGGTGGATCACTTGAGGTCAGGATTTCGAGACCAACCTGGCCAACATGGTGGCCAATCCATCTCTACTAAAGATACAAAAATTAGCTGGGCATGATGGCAGGTGACTGTAATCCTAGCTACTCGGGATTCTCCTGCCTTAGCAGGAAGAATTCTGCTTGAACCTGGGAGGCAGAGGTTGCAGTGAGCCAAGATCGCGCCATTGCACTCTGGCTGGGCAACAGATTGAGACTCTGTCTCAAAAAAAAAAAAAAAACAAACCCAAAATAAAAAAAAAGAACTCTGAGAGCTGTGAACCCAGTGAGTTAAGTACCAAACCTGGTTTACAAACCAATTTTAAATATATGTGTATAGATATTCTCTATTTGGTATAAATATCTAAGGAGTACTTTCAGGCCAACTAATCCCAAACTTGCGTTTTCATTAAACATGCATCTGTTCTCCTTGGTCTTGGAGTCCAAGAGGGAAACCAAAATTGAAGTTCAGTATTTATTATTATGCTAGTGATTATCAGTAACAATCCTGGTACATACCTGTTATTCAGAAACTCTTGGAACCAGATGTGTTTCAAAATTGAGAATTCAGAATGTCTATCATTTTGGAATGATAAACGGTAAACACATTTTGGAATATATGTAACATTTCCAGCAGGGTCCAGGACAGCACCTGATAAAGAAATGAATTAAAATTTCTGCAGAGAATATACACATAGTCACACTAAGTGGCATAAATAAAGACAATGAGCAGTTTTATAATGATTACATTTTGCTACCAAATAAGTTCAAGTTAAGTCATATTTTTTCTTTAACTTTAAAAAATAGCTTTATTGAGATATAACTCACATTCCATAAAATCACTATTTTAAATTTTAAAGTGTATGATTCAGAGGTCTTTAGCATATTCACAGATCTGTGTAACCTTCACCACTATCTAATTTTACATTATATCCATCACTCTCTATTTCTCATTTCTCCTGACTCCCGGTAACCACTAATTTACTTTCTGTCTCTATGGATTCACCTATTTTGGACACTTCATATAAACGGACTCATACAATATTGGCCCTTTGTGTCTGCCTTCTTTTGCTTAGCATGATGTTTTGAAGGTTCATCTACGCAGTAATGTGTATCAGTACTTCATTGCTCTATGTTGCTGGATAATATTCCATTTTATGGCTATAACAGATTTTGTTTATCCATTCATCAGTCAGTGAACACTTGGGTTCTCCACCTTTTAGTTATTATGAATAATCCTGCTGTGAACCATTAGGAACAAGTTTTTGTGTTAACATGTAGATATACACATAAGAGTGGACAAGTTTTTGTGTGAACATGCGGATATATACCTGAGTGGGCAAGTATATATATCACACACGTGGAATTATACCTAAGATAGATATATATACCTAATAGTGGAATTTCTGGGTCGTGTGGCAATCCTGTTTAATTATTTTTTTAGGAATTGGAAAACTTGTTTTCCAAAACAGCGGCACCAGTTTCCATTCCCATCAGCATGATGGTTCCATCCTTTCTTTTCATCCTTGCCAATACTTGTCCTTCTTCATCTTTTTTATTATAGCCATCCTTGTGACTTTGAAGTAGTATTTAAATGTGATCTTGATTTTTATTTCCCTGATGGCTAATGATGTTGTCCTTTTTTCATGTACTTATTAGTCATTTCTGTATCTTCTTTGGAGAAATATTTATTGAAACCATTCACTCATTTTAAAAATTGATTTCTATTTTTGTCATGGAGGTATAACAATTCTTCATAAGTGCCTCTTGTATTGTTGCAAGCCTTTGGATAATTTGTAGAGTTCTGCAAAAGTTGGATTTTTAGCATTTTTGTGAATATTTTTATAATGTTTGTGGAGGGTCTGATTTGCAGAGCTTCTTATCCTGATATTCTGGAAGTGCTTCCCAGGTCGTATCTTATAGACTATAAAAAACCTTTCATTTTTCAAAACTTTTTTGAGCTGTAGAATTGTGAATCATGTGTTGCTCTGAATATAAATTCTGCCCTCATTTCATCTTTTTGGTGTACATATGATTTGAATAAAGGAGATGGCAAAATTGTTTAACTGAAAATATAACTTCAATGTAGAGTAAGAACCTAGTGATGAGGATGTGAAAAGAAAATTGAAAATGGAGATGATTATGTCAGAGTTGTCTAAAAGGGAGCTGGGAGGGCATGAGGAGTTGGACCTCAGTCACATACACACCCAGATGGAATTTGACCTATTTAACTGGGTCAAATTATAAAACCAGTTGTATTTGGTTTGAGCCATTTCTACTGGGCCGGATCACCGATGTCCTGGAGAAATTGCTACAAAAAGCTAAGTTGATCTTCAACTAGAGACATCCTAAGCTGATAACCAGCCATCATCAATCATAAACTGTGCTAAAACCCTCCAGATGTATGAACTTACATACATCGTTACAAGCCCTGCCTTACCTTGCCTGGATAGAGCACGATTTAGCTGCTTGCTAGATTTGTGTCTCTCAAATTGCAATTCCTAAGGCCCTGATTAGAACACCTATTCTTGGCCTGATGCGGTGGCTTTCACGTGTAATCCCAGCACTTTGGGAGGCTGAAGCGGGCTGATCACAAGGTCAAGAGATTGAGACCATCCTGGCCAACATGGTGAAATCCTGATTCTACTAAAAATCTCAAAATTAGCTGGGCGTGGTGGCACACACCTGTAGTCCCAGCAAGAGGCTGAGGCAGGAGAATAACTTGAACCTGAAAGGTGGAGGCGGCAGTTAGCCGAGATCGTGGCACTGCACTCCAGCCTGGCGACAGAGTGAGACTGTGTCTCAAAAAAAAGAACGCCTATTCTTCTGCTTGTTGCTCTATAGAGTTGGTTGTATTTCTTACTCATTGACAAGGAAGAAGTAAATATAAATCCTACATTTTTACACTGATATTATAGAACAACTTTGTTATAATGCTACCTACATGAGAAGAAACAATATTAGTGTTAATTTATACTTATTTTATGTTAAGAAAGACTTGTTTTCATAACAGGCCAAAATCCAGATGTTTTGGTTTTTACTGGCAGAAAGTAAAGGCAATATAAAAATTTAATTAAGGTTGTAACTCTTCCATAAATTTATAAATTTCACTGACAACCAATTACTCTGTTTTGATATGTTCTGCCCTTTAAAAATGTGAGAATTATAAAAATTTGTTAAATTATAAGAATTTATTGAAAAGCCATCAAAGTTTTAATATTAAGTTGCTAAGAGTTTCAAAAAGTCATGTTTTGCTTATGGATTTTAGACGCCAGGACAGGATACCAGAAACTCGCTTGGTAGTATAGGAGAGACAGAAATGTCT
This sequence comes from Cacajao melanocephalus, assembly GCA_963573385.1. Classification (NCBI taxonomy): domain Eukaryota; kingdom Metazoa; phylum Chordata; class Mammalia; order Primates; family Pitheciidae; genus Cacajao; species Cacajao melanocephalus. Next base: position 118,390 of record CAUYLG010064861.1, on the reverse strand, counting down.
TCCCTCCACCTTTCTAGGTTCTTTGTCTAGGCTATAAATTAAATTGCCATTAGACAAATTAGCAGGAGAAAAACCATGTTTTATTAAATGCATACACACAGGAGTTCCGTGAAAATAGATGATTCAAGCTTATATAGCATCCTGAATTATATACAGAAAGGAATAGGGACTTGGGGCTTCTGGTGGGCAGTGGAGAGAAGTTTCAGAAGGATGAGGGGAGGAAATGTATGGTGAATAAAACTTGTGTTGTTATGCAGATTAAAAGTCAGGTAATAAAGTTGGTAGAGCAGCTCTCTTTCTGATACAGATTCTTTTACTGATGTAGATTTCCTTTATAGATGTAAATTTTTTGTATACAAGGATGGGTTTTCAGAACTACGCCTGTGTCTGCAGAGTATCAGAATAAGCAGCTCAAAACATGCTAAGAAAGCTTATTTTGGGGTGGCATACTCTGTGTCCTATAGTCATATTTTGGGATGTCCTGAGTCTCCACACTAGCAATGAACACCACCTGGGAGCCTTAGAACTGGTATTTATTGAGCATATACTACATGCCTGGGAACATGTGATTGTGTTTGGAGACAGGGCCTTTAAAGAGGTAATTAAGGTAAAATTAGGTCGTGTGGGTAAGCCTTGATTCAATATGCCTGGTGTCCTTCTAAGAAAAGGAGATTACGACACAGACTGAAGTTTGGCCACCTAAGGCCACAGTGAGAATGTGGTCATCTACAAGCCAAAATAGAAGCTTCAGAAGAAACTAAACCTGACCACACTTTGATCTTGGGCTTCCAGCCTTCAGAAGTGTGAGAAAATAAACTTCTGTTGTTTAAGCCTCTCAGTGTGTTGCATTTTTTTAATGGAAGCCCTAGCAAACTGACACAATGGGGCAAGAAGATAGTGAAATAAGAAAACGCGTGTGACAATGTGACACAAGCACGAGGAAGAAAGGAGGGATGATGAAGGGGCTGCTATATATGACAGGGTGGCTCAGAGAAGACATCTATCTCTAGTGACATTTGGGAGACTTGCGTAAAGTGAGGAAGTAGACCTTATGGACATCTGGGAAGACATGGAAAAGGTAACAAGTGCAAAATTTCTGAGGCTGAAATGTATTTATCACCTCATGGTGACTGCTCTTGCATTCCGAGACCAGGGAAAACAGATGCATCTTTAAGAAATAAGCGAGTCGGGTCACTTGGCCTGAAAGCACTCTGAGACACACAGGGTTTGGGGCCGTAGGAGTGGGCTCTAATTACCTGGTGGTACCTAGAGATTGGTTGGTTTGCATTTGAAAGACAGGCCCATTGAGTCCTTTGCTGTCTCTGAAAAGTTGGCTATCCCTGGATGGGACAGTCTCTGGTCAGCAAGATTTAGATGTCAAAACATCATAAAATACAGAAAAGAATTAAAAAATGATTAATGCAAGCAAATAGTGACGATCCATGCAGATACATTTGATCTAAAGTTAGTTTGTAACTAGGTTTGTTACTTAACTCAGGATTCATAGCTCAGCTTGCTCTCAGAGCCCATTTCCACCATTCGCCATTTTCTATCACAGCAACAAAGAAAGTTTAGCACCTGCAAGGAAGTGTCTGATTTCACTAAAAAAAGTTAGAAGTGTTTTCCTAAAAACATTAAACGTTCTTTAGTGGGATCAGATAAATGTGTGCACGCACACACACACACACACACATACACACACTCCCCTGTAAGTTTTTAGACATAATTAAAGTGAGGCTTAGGGCAGTTAAATAATATTCCTAATATCAACAGAGAGTAAAATTTTGTCTGATTATAAGTCTCATATTTTACATTTTTTTAAAATCACATTTTTGAAAACAGTAGAGGCTTAAGTAAATTTCACGTGCTCACGGAGTAGTCTGGTGGTTTATTTATCCAATCAATGGTGTCATCTAGTGGTAATTCATTCAAATTTCAACCGAATACCCTAGAGGGATATATACGCTAAAGTCATTAGAGAGTATGACTAAGCAAAGCTTCTCCAACTTAAATGACTGTCAAATCATAGTCATCACTTTTTGAAATAATTCGATTCAGAGGAAGTTAGAAAGATACTACAAGGAGGCCTGTGCACTCTTCATCTAATCATTTCATTTTGTCATTCTTACTTTTTGTGTATTGTGAGTAGTGCTGCTATGAACATATGTGTGCAGGCACTTATTTGAACACCGGATTTCATTGTTTGGGAGGCTATATATGAAGGAGTGGAATTGCAGTCATATAGTAATTATATGTTTAACGTTTTAAAAACTGCCAAACTGTTTTGTACAGAGGCTGAACCATTCCGCATCCCCACCATCTATGTATGTGTTCCAATTTCCTACATCCTCATCAATACTTGTTATTTTCTTTTCTATTTTAAACTCATAGTCGTCCTAGTGGCCGTGAAGTGGCACTTACGATGGTTTCAGTTTTCCTCACAGCTAGTGCTCTTGAGCATCTTTTTATGTGCTCGTTGGCCACTTGTATATCTTTTATGGAGAAATGTTTATTCAAGCCCTATGCTCATTTTCCAAATTGGGTTGTTGACTTTTTCTTGTTGAACCGTAAGACTTCTTTATACACTTCTGGATACTGGGCCTTTATCAGATATAATTTGTAAATATATATATATATATATATATATAGAGAGAGAGAGAGAGAGAGAGAGAGAGAGAGAGAGTAGGATTTCTTTTAACTTTCTTGATAATAATATCCTTTGATGCCCAAAAGATTTTCATTTCGTTGAATCCCAATTTATCTTTTCTTCTTTTGTTGCTCATGCTTTTGGTATTGTGTCTAAGAATTTATAACCAAATCCAAGTTAGTGAAGATTTATCCCTATGTTTTCCTCTAAGAGTTTTATAATTTTTGCTCTTATATTAAGGTGGCTGATTCACTTAGAGTTAATTTTTGTATATTTTTTAATATATTGTGTAAAGTATAAAACATTCCCAGAATTAAAGAAAGGCATGATTTAACACATGAAAAGAGTCAACTAGTTGCTAAAAAATATATATATTAATTAAAACACCACACATATAAATATGGAAAAAACCTTGGTTAAAGTTTTGAGAGAGGTAAAAACAGATTTACTATAAAGAAATGAAAAAGAAAATTAAATCAAAATTAAGATGACAGTGGATAATATCAAAAGGTTTTGGGAAAATATCCCTCAACATAAAATTCTAGCTAATTATCTTTCAACTGTGAGTGCAAAATAAAGAGGTTTTCATTTAAGCAAAGACTCAGACATTTAACTTCTAAGATACCCTCTGTAAATCAATTACTATGAGATATGCCATATTTTAAAAATCCAAACTCAAAAATTCTAGAGGAATAAGTAAGATGTAAAGAACAATGTAAGCAAAGAAATCAATAAACATAATATTCGTTGTAAACAAATTCTAAGAATAAACAAAATGTTAAATAAACATTTGGAGAAAATGGAAATACCAGTGTGAGAGGTTTGTGGCTTTGAAGCATTTGTTAGGACGAAAGTATTAAGATTTCTATATTGCTTAAAGGCAAGATATGCCTCTTGAGAAATAACCTTTAGGTTGAATAATGGCTGCTTAAAGATGTCTACATCAAAATCCCACAAACCTATAAATATATTACCTTATATGGCGAAAACAATTTTTTAAGTGTGATTAACTTAAGAATATTGACGTTGAGGCTGGGTGGGGTGGCTCACGCCTGCAATTCCAGCAGTTTGGGAGGTTGAGGCGGGCAGATCACAAGGTCAAGAGATCGAGACCATCCTGGCCAACATGGTGAAACCTGTCTCTACTAAAAATACAAAAAAATAGCTAGGTCTGGTGGTGCATGCTTGTAGTCCCAGCTACTTGGGAGGCTGAGGCAGGAGAATCATTTGTACCTGGGAGGCGGAGTTTGCAGTGAGCCAAGACCATGCCACTGCACTCTAGCCTGGCAACAGAGAGAGAGTCTGTCTTGAAAAAAAAAAAAAAAAGAATATTGATGTTGAAAGGTTATCCTGTATTATCCAGGAGGTAAATGCAATGCAATCAAAACGTTCCATCTAAGAAGGATTCAGAAGGAAAGGAAAAGAGAAGAGATGTGACAGCAGAAGCAAGAAGTCAGAGTGACGTAGGACCATAAGCCAAGGAATGTGGGAAGCTAACAGGAAGTTAGAAAAAGCAGAAACATGGATTATTTTCTCCAGAAGTAACACAGCCTTGCCAAAGCATATTGGACTTCCGACTTCCAGAACTATAACAGGGCTTCGTTGTTTTAAGCTGTAAAGTTTTTGGTAATTTGTTATAGCAACAATAGGAAACTAATACAATAGCTTTAAGTATTTGTGTTAAAATTTAAGGGTGACTCATGGAAGAATAAAGATAGAATGTATAATTTCTAAACCATTTAGAAAATGCAACAAAAAAATTTTGAACGACAAATCACAGAAGATAGATAAACAGAAAAAAAAGAAAAATGCAACCAGTAGAAAGCCAAATATTAAAATGTCAATACCAAATCTAAATATAGCAATAAAAATGGCAAATATAAATGAGTTACACTCACCCATTATAAAACAGAGATTCACAGGTGACTATTAAAAAACAAAACAAAAGCGAAATTTTTCTATGTGCTATATAAAAAGCTTCTCCTGAGACAAAATAATAGCAGGATGTCTGCTTTCGGGCAGAAGGGAATATTTGATGCTGAACTAGCCTCACTCCCAACAGCTAGAGAATTAGACACAATATAGGAAATAACTATTCTCACAATTTGTGCAATAGGCAATGCAAGACTGATTCTTGACGTTTATGTAATTTTTTTGGCTTCATCTATTTTAAGTAGTAATTTAGCAACTTTAGCTTAAGACAAATTTTGCCTTTATCCCTATTTTATAATTTATTGAATACTGAAAGGTAACATTACTTTCTATTATTTTCTGTTAACTTTGAGTCTTCTCCAATTGAGTGCTGAGGGTAATATTTTTATCAGTGCCTGGGCTGATGAAATCAGAATCTCTCAAGACGAAGCCCAGGCCTTGAATATTTTAAAGCTTCAGGTGATTCTAAAGTTCATGAGGGCCGTGGGCGGTGGCTCACGCCTATAATCCCAGTACTTGTGGGAGGCTGAGGCCGGCGGATGATCTGAGGCCAGTACTTCCAGACCAGTGTGGCCAACAAGGTAAAACCCTGTTTCTACTAAAAATACAAAAATTAGCCAGGCATGGAAGCAGGTGCCTGTAACCCCAGCTACTCTGGAGGCTGAGGCGGGAGAATTGCTTTAACCTACGAGTCGGGGTTGCAGTGAGCCAATATTACGACACTGCCCTCCAGCCTGGGTAACAGAGAAAGACTCTCAGAAAAAAAGAAAAAAAGTTCATTAGGATTGAAAAATGACTATTATATCTGAAAACAAAAACAGAAACTTGTTTAGCATAATGAGAAATGAAGTACATTTTCTGCAGATTAAATTATTTTGTCATATGAATTAACCATTAATTGAAGCCAGGTGTGAGTTATAATGATGCATCCTTTTAATCAATAGAAAGATGCCATGTAGATCAGACTTTCTGCTATATTTTTTCATGCTACAAAAACATATTGAATGCTTACTGTAATCTAGGCTTTGTGCACTGGAAACCAGAGTGAACAAAATAGTCATGATCCCTTAAGAACTTTATGGACTGGAGGAGCCAGACATTAAACATATAGTCATACAAATCAGTGTTTAAAAATGATTGGTGGCAAATGCTATGACAAAACAGTACAAAACAGGGGCTCAGAGGGCATGCGTAGAGGCTCCTGTCCTAGACTAAAATGTCAGGGAAGTTTGAGTCTTAGTTGAAATATTTGAGTTGAGAAATTAATAAAGTGAAGGGAGGTGGGCAAGAGAACTGTTTCCTAGGAAATTGGGAGCGTTTGCAATGTTTCTAAGATGGAAAGTTGTGCAGAGCAGCCCTCCTCACACTCTAATGTGCATAAGAATTGGGGGGTAGCGGGCGCGGTGGCTCACCCCTGTAATCTCAGCACTTTGGGAGGCTGAGGCGGGCGGATCACCTGAGGTCGGAAGTTTGAGAACAGCCTGGCCAACATGGCGAAACCCCATCTCTACTAAAAATACCAAAAGTAGCTGGGCGAGGTGGCGGGGGCCTATAATCCCAGCTACTCTGGAGGCTGAGGCAGGAGAATCGCTTGAACCCGGGAGGCGGAGGTTTCAGTGAGCCGAGATGGCACCATTGCACTTCAGTCTGGAAGACAGAGTGAGACTCCGTCTCAAAAAAAAAAAATTGTCTGGAGGGATCTTATTAAAAGTCAGTAAATCAATAAATCTGCAGTGGAACCTGCTTACACGTGATACTAATTGACGTCGCTGGTCCACATTCTACACTTTAAGTATCAAGAGAAAGACATTCAAGAAACGGAGTGAATTTTGGTGTGGTTTGGACCCCAGAGCTGGAAAGAAATAAAGCAGGAGCCACATGGTACTGCAGGGCCACTTATGTCATTTAGTCCTAACAGTTTGCCACTTAAATCTTGCATTATGTAAATTGATGGTAATTATTATCTAGAATTTACAGCTTTTTTTCCCCTCTCTCTTCCAACCTATCCCTTATGGAGAAAAGTGATTGTAACTCTTTCACTGAATTGGGTCAAAACCCCTAGCCAAAGACTGCGAGAAATGCACTTGTAGTTAAAGTTAGGCTTATTCGTTTAGTTTCCTGCCAGAAAGAGAGAATGCATTGCATGGAACTGTGGGGCTTTCAGCCTGGGGTAGAAAAGAGGGGCTTCCTGTAATGTTTAGGGTTATGGTGAGTGGTTCTAAAGAGGGTCTAGGGAAGAGGGGACACGTTCTGGGTTGCAGTTTGGTGTTCCAGTAATCCTGTCCTTTTCTCACCTGCGTAGCTCCAGAGGTCAAACTCTTTTCTTTCTTTTTCAGCACTTACTGAGTCCATGTCTGATAATGCCACTATCTGAGTCCCCTATAGGACTGTTTTTTTTTTTTTTCTTCTGCTAGTTTTCATTCATGTTGTGTGGTCCTTTCACGAAAGTTTTTAAAAAATTATTATTATGCCAGACTTTGCATTTGCAAAATTTTAGAAACAACTGGAGTTCCTGGAAGATGTAATCTACTAGAGTGGGTTTACATTTACCTTTGTCTGGCTTTTTCGTTATTGCTCCAACTTTAGGCATCGAGCTAATTTGAAACTGAGCTTCAGTTTCCATGAGGGCCATCCACTTCCAGTTCACCCTGCTCCTAGGAGGCAACTCTGAAACCGAAGAAAGAAGGTTCCTTAGGCACTGTTTTGGCAAGTTCTGGATCTCATTTCCATTCTTGAAACCCTGTGACTCTTTTAAAAGCACTGTTCAACCCCTCAGACTCCTCCTCTGGGATTGATGCAGGAAACCTCCAGGATTGGCGAACATCTCCAGGGGAAAAGTGACCCTCCCGGGGCTTTTGGCTCAATACTTCTTCATATTTTATTAGTTCTGTGATTCCACCAAGCAGTTTTTAAAAAATTGTCCAGCTTTTCTACTTGTCTTCAGTGGGAAGCTTAGTCTGCCATTCCTAGAAGCGCAAGTCCATACCACATATAATTTTTATAAATTAATTATATTTTATTACCTTTAAAGTTCTTGAATAAAATTGGCTATCTGGGTATGGCGTATTTATAAACTCTTTATTAGTAGAAATAAGTTGTTAGCCAATACCTTATTCTTCCAAACCATGATGGATAACCAGACGAATCTGCCTTTCTAGAAGAGTAGTTTGCATTTCTTTAAAGGCAGTGTCTGCTAGAAAGTTGCTGTGTCCCACAGTGCTTCTCAATTAAGTTATCCGGTTCTGTTTTCTCCTACTGGGTCCTCTTTAATTAATCAAAGATTTAGACACTCCTGAGGGGAAATACCAGTTATAACCCTCCACACACTGAAGTAATAGAGTTATTCATTTAGCCTTTGCTTTTGTAAGACTTGTCATCACAGAAGGTAGAGTGTCAATGGTAATTTGGAGACATTACTTCATTACCAATGGATCTGAGACTGTAATTGGTTTCCTTTCCCAAACCATGTGTATCATGCACATGTGTTAAAAAGGAGAGTTGTTTGCAGAGTCAGTACAATTTTGCCATTACAAAATCTGCAAAGGAACACAACAACAGAGTCTCTTACAGACTTGCAGTTTAAACATAATATTTTCTTTACCTGCTTTCCCGCTGAAGTTAATTTAAATTTACATGAAGCTAAAGGATGTTTATAGTTTGAAGGAAAATGCTCAGTTGAAGTTGTGAGGCCAACAGAGCAGAAACGGAAACTTTCCAATCTGAAATCATTTCATAGTATGATTTAATGATGACAAAACTTGAGTTCCCAGAAAAATATAATTTCCAATCCAGTTTGAATTGTTAATATCCCTGAACTTAGACCAACAGCAGGAAGTGCCCTGAATAGAAGTGATTTTCCAGTTACTTCCCTAGATCTGGAAGGCAAAAATGCAGCAGAACATCAATGGGCCCAATCTGATCATATTACGTGTGTCTCAGGGAAACTGCTTTGTCAGAGGCCAGCATTATTACTATTAGAGATTACAAAGTTATTACTACATTTAAGGATGTTAGAGAAATATCATATTAACGGGACTGTTAAGAGCCATCTTAATGATGGTGGAAGCTTGGAACAGAGGTATATTTTAAATATTAATTAAGAAAGACATTAACTATGGAAATCTATCAAAATAGGAAGTTAAAAATAGGAAAGGAACTGTGATGAAATTGGTTATATTTTTGCCTTTTGGTAAAAACAAACAAGCAACAATAAAAACACTTTGAAATTGAACTGTCTTTAGTCACTCTAAACTCCAGAGAGAGAAAATGAATTACCAAATAGAAATCACCTCTGGTCTCCACACAGAGGCAGCATGTGATTATTGACCTCTGCCTGCCTGATTTCCACACTGTTCATGGGAGAAGAGCCCATTATCCTTTCCCTTCCAGGGAAGCACACCAAGCAAATATGGGCAAAATTTGGAGTTTTCATAAGAAGCTGGTAGTGGGTCTACGGTATATAACTGTGTTATTCTGTTCCTGTGAGCAGAGCTAATTCAGTGCGTTATCCTATAGTCAAAATTTTTCCTTTAAAAATTGTGAAATGAATCAGTTTCAGTAAAGATGAATCAGGCTTGTTTAGAGTGCTGAGGGAAATGATCATGATTTAACAATACTTTTAAATGCTTGGCAACAAGATCTACTCAGCCTTTTGTAAGGGCTCTGGCATTTAATATGTGTTACATGTTCCCAAAGAAAGGTATTTGATTTTGAATTATGGATCTGCTTGAAGACATATTCTTTAAAAAAAAAAAGTTGATGCCAGTCATGATCTTCCATGGTCATCAAAGTCCACGCAGATGCCCAAATTAATCCTATCTTGTGGGTGGTTTTATAAATATTACCTGTTACATTTTGTTGAGCTAATCATGTAGCATGGATGGTGTGTTAATTTCCTATTGCTGTTGTAACCAATTACCACAAATTTAGTGGCTTAACATAACACAAATGTATGATCTTAGTAAATTGAAGTTTTGGAGGTCAGAAGTTGGAAATGGATCTTCCGGGGCTAACATCAAGGTGTCAGCCAGGTAGAGCTCCCTCTCCAGGCTCTGGGGGAGAAAACTTCCCATGCCTTTTCCAGTTTCTAGAGCTGCCTACATTTCTCGCCTCCTGGCTGCATCCACTCTGACCTCTGCTTCTGTTATCGCATCTGTTCTTTGACCTTCCTGCCTCTCTGTTCTTGTAAGGACTCTCATGATTTTTCTATCGAGACACTGTCAAAAATGAACACAACTGGACATTAAAGCAGTGAATACAGATTTTATTCAATAACCACTGCGTGTTGGGGAATGAGCCAGCTCCATTCCGATTTGTGCAGAGGTGATTGGGTATTTTAAAGAAAGAATGAGGGGATAGGGACAGGGAATGTCAGAGGTTGAGTAGAATTAGGAAAGTGAACAATTGCAGTAAGTGGAAAGGGGAATTGGTGCATGCGAAACCCATCTGGGTTGGCTAACTGGCACTTGTTGAAACGTGGCTCCTGCCAACGGAGGCCCCATCTCCAATTATTGGCTGGAACAAACAGTAAATTCTTCCGGCAGTCTTATAATCACCAAAGTTCAGATTTTATGAGTAACTCTGTGTTGACAATGATTCTATTTAGTTTCCAAATAAATGTATTTATTTATGCAATTAAAAAACATTGAGTATTAGCTATAAAAGCTTTAATTCCTCAAGGGGTCGTCACAGAGACTATTTTCTTTACCCCTGAGTCTCCAGTCCCTACCACAGTGCCTTGGACTTCAATAATCAATAATTCTTTGACATAGGTTCATAAACATGTTTGATGTAGCTATGAGAGAAGGAAGCACAGGGAACACTCCAACGGATACAACAACACAGGGCACGTGATTTGGAAACCAAAATACTTGGGGTCTTAGTATTGTAGCAGGCGTATGCCAGGGAGCTGGGAAAATAGGATTATGAAGGACATTGAGGAAAAACAATTTCAAGGTTGATACTGTAGAAGATGGAAGGTGAACCCTGTCTCTACTAAAAATACAAAAATTAGCTGGGCTTGGTGGTGGGTGCATGTATTCCCAGCTACTTGGGAGGGTGAGGCAGGAGAATCGCTTGAACCCGGGAGGCAGAGGTTTCAGTGAGCTGGTTGCACTCCAGTGTGGGTGACAGAGCAAAACCCTGTTTCAGTTAAAAAAAAAAAAAAAAAAAAAAAGAATAAACCAGGTGGAGATGGGGAAAGGCATCAGAAGAGGGGAGAAGATAACAGGAAGCACATTGTAGACAGCCTGCTACGACTTTGTCACATAAAGTGTTATTAAAAATGTTCTCGACTTGAATTTAAGGAGTGCAGGTTGTTTCCTCGGGTACATTAGTGTATAAATATTCTTTGCCTATTTGATGTTGATAAGTCATAGTGCTATAGGTTTTCATTCAATAGCATTATATGAATCTACAAATAAGTAATAAAAAAAAAGTTTGAGCTATGTGAAATTAAAACATTTGAAGATGACCTCTTATTTCCTAGATGGAAGTATTCCGTCATTCATCTTCAAAGCAAAATGTCAATTTTTGATGGTTAATCCATCATCCAGGTATAGTCAATGATTGTAATCAGAAGAGGTGTGGAACCCTTTAAAAAAATGTATGCAAATAGTGAAATGAATTTAAGAGATAGCATAAAATGTTTTGCAAAATCTTCCACACCTATTTCAGCATCTCAGGCAAATTAAGAAATTCAAACCTGAAGCTGCAAAGAACTATCGAATCAGGAAATCCTTCAATATTAAAAGATGTTTTCTCTGGTAAATAGTGCTTAACATATTAAACCAAAAATTTCATAATGAAAAATTTCCTTTTTACATGGCTTGGAGAGAAACAGAGAGTTGACTTTTCACAGTATATTATAGCCACATGTCAGTTCCTCTGACATGTTCCCTTTATACGTGTATTTTACCTGTATTACTTGACCCATACCCTCTCAATGCGTTTGACACACTTAAACACTTTCTTCTTCGGTAAAGGACATCCTAACCTCAGTAGCTCAGATCATCTTAAGTCCTCTTTCCCGTCACAGCCCCACATTCAAACCAGCAGGGCTTTTTTTTTGTTTATTTTCTGTCTACTCTCCTTGGATGTAAGCTCTGAGGGAGTGGGGATCTTCTCATTCCTGTTGATAAAAAAATCCTCAGTGTCTAGACAGTAGATATTAAATGCATGTTTACTGAATAAATTAATAAAAAACTTTAATAGTTTTTTGTATCAAATATTCATTGTCTTTGGTGGTATTTTCTTTCCATAGACTATTTTTATGGGCAGTTCTAGGTTCTCAGCAAAATTGTAAAGAAAGTACAGAGACTTCTTTTATACCTATACTCCCCTCACAGATGCATAGCCTCCCCCCATTATCAAATCTCCTTTGTTAGTTACAATTGATGAACCTACGTTGATACATCATTATCACTGAGAGTCCATAGTTTACATTTGGGTTTCCTCTTGGTGTTATGCATACTGTGGGTTTGCACAAATTTATAACAGCATGTATCCATCATCACAGTATCATACAGAGGAATTTCACTGTCCTAAAAAGCCTCTGTTCTCCTCCTACTCATCCCTTCCTCTCCTGTAATCCCTGGCAACCACTAATCTTTTCACTGTCTCCATAGTTCTGCCTTTTCCAGAATGTCGTGTAGTTGGAATTATACATTATGTAACCTTTTCAGATTGGTTTATTTCACTTACAATATTACTTCTTTCAGGGTTCCTCCACTTCTTTTTATGGCTTGATAGTCGATTTCTTTCAATTGCTTAGTTTTGAAAGAAACTGTCATACGTCTTTTAAAGTGACTCTATCATTTTGTATCCCCATCAGCAATGAAAAAGAGTCCCTGTTATTCTATGGCCTTGTCAGCATTTGGTGGTGTCCATATTGGCCATTCTAATAGATGTGTAGTGGTATCTTGTTTGAATTTGCATTTCTCTGATAACTATGATGTAGAGTATTTGTTCATCTGCTTATTTGCTATCTGCATATCTTTTTTGGTACAGTATCTGTTAAGGTCTTTGGCCCGTTTTTAAATTGGATTGTTTTCTTATTGTTTGACATGGTTTGGTTGTGTCCCCACCCAAATCTCATCTTGAATTCCCATGTGTTGTGGGAGGGACCGGGTGGGAGGTAATTGAATCATGGGGGCAAGTCTTTTCCTTGCTGTTCTCGTGATAGTGAGTAAGTCTCATGAGATCTGATGGGTTTAAAAAGAGGAATTCCCCTGCACAAGCTCTTTCTCTGTGCTTGCTGTCATTCACGTAAGATGTGACTCACTCCTCCTTGCCTTCTGCCATGATTCTAAGGCTTCCCCAGCCATGTGAAACTCTAAGTCCAATTAAACCTCTTCCTTTTGTAAATTGCTGAGTCTCTGGCACAGTAAATTTGTACCAGGAGTGCAGTGCTGCTGAAAGATGCCCAAAAATGTTGAAACCATTTGGAGGACTCAGAAGAAGACAGGAAAATGTGGGAAAGTTTGGAATTCCTAGAGACTTGTCAAGTGGTTTTGAATAAAGTGCTGATAGTGATATGGACAATGAAATCCAGTCTGAGGTGGTCTCACATGGAGATGAGGAACTCGTTGGAAACTAGAGTAAAGGTGACTTTTGTTATGTTTTAGCAGAGACTGGCAGCATTTTCTTTCTGCCCTAGAGATTTGTGGAACTTTGAACTTGAAAGAGATGATTTAGGGTATCTGATAGAAGAAATTTCTAAGCATCAAAGCATTCAAGAGGTGACTTGGGTGCTGTTAAAGGCATTCAGTTTTAAAAGGGAAACAGAGCATAAGAGTTAGAAAAATTTGCAGCCTGACAATGCAATAGAAAAGAAAATCCCATTTACTGAGGAGAAATCCAAGCTGGCTGCAGAAATTTGCAAAGTAGTGAGTAGCTGAATGTTAATCCCCAAGACAATGAGGAAAATGTCTCCATAGCAGCCCCTCTCATCACAGGCCTGGAGGCCTAGGAGGAAAAAGTGGTTCATGGGCTGGGCCCAGGGTCCCTCTGCTGTGTGCAGTCTAGGGACTTGGTGCCCTGTGTCCCAGCTGCTCTAGCTGTGACTCAAAGGGGCCAAGGTATAGCTCAGGCTGTTGCTTGAGAGAGTAGAAGCCCCAAGCATTGGCATCTTCCATGTAGTGTTGAACCTGCAGGTGCACAGAAGTCAGGAATTGAGGTTATGGAACCTTCATCTAGATTTCAAAAGATGTATGGAAATGCCTGGATGTCTAGGCAGAAGTTTGTTGCAGAGGTGGGACCCTCATGGAGAACCTCTGCTAGGGCAGTGCAGAAGGGAAATGTGGACTTGGAGCCCACACACAGAGTCCCTGTTGGGGCACCACCTATTGGAGCTGTGAGAAGAGGGTTGCCATCTTCTAGATCTCAGAATGGTAAATCCATCAGCAGCTTTCACCAGGCACCTGGAAAAGCCACACACACTCAATGCCAGACCATGATAGCAGCCAGGAGGGAGGCTATACCCTGTATAGCCACAGAAGCATAGCTGCCCAAGACCATGAAAACCCACCTCTTGCATCAGCATGACTTGGATGTGAGACATGGAATCAAAGGACATCATTTTGAAGTTTTAAGATTTGACTGCCCTGCTGGATTTTGAACTTGCATGGGGCCTATAGCCCCTTTGTTTTGGCCAATTTCTCCCATTTGGAATGGCTGTATTTATCCAGTGCCTGTACCCCCATCATATCTAGGAAATAACTAACTTGCTTTTGATTTTACAGGCTTATAGGCAAAAAGGACTTGCCTTGTCTTAGATAAGACTTTGGACTGTTGACTTTTGAGTTAATGCTGAAATAAGACTGGCAGACTGTTGGGAAGTCATGGTTGGTTTTGAAATGTGAGGACATGAGATTTGGGAGGGTGCAGGGGTGGAATGATATGGTTTGGCTGTGTCCCCACCCAAATTTCATCTTGAGTTTCCACGTGTTGTGGGAGGGATCCAGTGGGAGGTAATTGAATTATGGGGGAAGTCTTTCCCCTGCTGTTCTCATGATAGTGAATAAGTCTCACAAGATCTGATGGTTTTAAAAAGAGGAATTCTGCACAATCTCTCTCTCTGCCTGCTGCCATCCATGTAAGACATGACTTTCTCCTCCTTGTCTTCCACTGTGATTATGAGGCTTCCTCAGCCACATGTAACTGTAAGTCCAATTAAACCTCTTTGTTCTGTAAATTGCCCAGTCTTTATCAGCAGCATGAAAATGGGCTAATACATTGTTGATTAGGTGAGATTTTGAAATGTACAGAAAAGTGCAAAGAATGAAATGGTGGTCTCTGTAATGTTTTTATCCAGAGATAATCACTATTAATAATTTGACATATTTCTTCTAGAAATCTAAGAGTGAATGTTATATGCTTTCCCCTAGATCCTTAAAAGATGAATTACTGTTGAAGAAGATTAATTTTTAAGGCTTTTAATACACATTGAGATATTATATGTTTATAGAATTTTTATTTTTCTCTCACATAAAATTATATAATAAGTGTTTTCTCATATGGCTAAAATTTGAAGATATCTTTTAAATGGGAGCCTATCTGTTAAGGTACAAATGGAATTTGCTAGTGGGTATGCCACCCTGAATCTGCCACACATCACTGGCAAGGAAGTGGCTTCCTTGGGGCCCAGCCAAACTTGTTGAAAGATGACCGCTGAGTCTTTTGCACATCATTGAAAGCCACGCTATAGGAAAAGAAGGAAGGTACACCAAAACCAGAAAGAGAAGCTCTTTCTTCTCTTGCACCTTGCAGTGTCCCACCAGTGCCCTGTACTGACAAATTCTAACATTGTTCCAGCTGGCAAAGGGGAAATATTTACATAGTCCATATCCAGAATTACAATGCAAGACAGAAAAGGGTAGATCTGGCACACCATTGTGAGAAACAACTCACCCATTCAAACCCAAAGAATGGACTTAGAGGCACAAAGAACAGTGAAACTGAGACTTTTAATAGTGGTCTTGGAAGATCAGGAGTTTGGTAGGCAGGCATACCCAGGGCAGTCAGAACAGGTGATTTATCTCCTAGCATGAAAATCCCTTCCCCAGTTCCTCACTGGTTGAGTACTATGGGGTTACAATCTTCCCGGTTGTAACTTAATGAAACTCAGGAGATGTTACAATGAAACATCTCCTAAGTTTCATTATCCTCCTTATAAAGTTACACCCCAGCCAGCCCCCTTCCCTGCTTAATTTCGATTTCCCAGTAACAAAACTTTCTTCCCTTTTATGAGCTGACCCCTCCCTGTTCACTTATTGTGACCTTCTAGTTGCATGAGCCATGTGGTTTATTACATTTGCAGGCTGGCTGCTAATACTTAGATTTATCATGCCTTGAAAATGGACCATTTAAAATGTTTTCTTACACCATCACACATAGTATTTTTTAATAGAATATTAGTAGTAGTAGTACATAGAACTGCCATGAAATTTTGCCTGTTGATATCATATGTAGCAACTTTGATAAACTTTCTTTTAATTCTAGTTTGTCTGTGTATCCTGCTTTTCTATGCTGACTATCATATCACCTGTGAATAATAACAGGCGATACGGCTGTCTTTTGTTTGCCCCTTTATAATTCTTACACAGTTTTTTTTTCTTTTAATTGCCTTCCTGAATAGAACTTACAGTACAATGTTAAATAGAAGTGATAATAGTGGCATTCTTGACATGTTCCTGAATTTGAAAGGAATGCTTTTAATGTTTCACTATTGAATATAATATTTGTTGTACTTTTAAAAATATTTCTTTTTTTTTTTTGTCTTTTTGTTTTTCCTTTTTGTGGAGAACAGGGTCTCACTATATTGCCCAGGCAGGTCTCGAACTCCTGGGCTCAAGCTATCCTCCCTCCTCTGCCTCCCTAAGAGCTGGGATTATAGGCATGAGCCACAGTGCTTGGCTTCTTTTTTTTTTTTAATTGTACTTTAAGTTCTGGGGCACATGTGCAGATCTTGCAGGATTGTTGTATAGGTATTCACATACCATGGTGGTTTGCTGTTTCCATCCCCTCCGGCACCTACATCAGGCATTTCTCCCAATGTTATCCCTCTCCATCCTCCCCACCTCCTCACTGTCCCTCCCCTAGCCCCCAGCCCCCAATATACCCCAGTGTGTGACGTTCCCCTCCCTGTGCCCATTTGTTCTCATTGTTAACACCCACCTATGAGTGAGAACATGTGGTGTTTGGTTTTCTATTCTTGCATCAGTTTGCTGACAATGATGGTTTCGATTCATCCATATCCCTGCAAAGTTGATATACACTCTAGGTTTAAGAAATGATATGGTTAGACTTTGTGTCCCCATCCAAATCTCATCTTGAATTATAATTCCCATAATCCCCACATGTCAAGGGAGAGATCAGGTGGAGATAATTGGATCATGGGGGCAGTTTCTTTCATGCTCTTCTCATGATAGTGAATGAGTTCTCATGAGATCTGATGGTTTTACAAGGGTTTGGTGGTTCCTCCTGCATTCATTTCTCTCTCCTGCTGCCTTGAGAAGAAGGTGCCTGCCTCCCTGTCACCTTCTGCTATGATTGTAAGTTTCCTGAGGACTCCCTAGCCATGTGGAACTGTGAGTCAATCAAACCTTTTTTCTTTATAAATTTCCGAGTCTCTTATAGTATCTTTATAACACTGTGAAGATGGACTAATACAGTAAATTGGTACCATGGAGAGTGAGGTATTGCTATAAAGCTGCCCTAAAATGTGGAAGTGACTTTGGAACTGGGTAACAGGCGGAGGTTAGAACAGTTTGGAGGGCTTAGAAGCAGCTAGGAAAATGTGGGAAAGTTTGTAACTTCCTAGAGACTTATTGAATAGCTATGAACAAAATGCTGGCAGTGATAATAGACAATGAAATACAGTCTGAGGGGGTCTCAGATGGAGATGAGGAACTTCTTGGGAACTGGAGGAAAGGTCACTTTTACTATGCAAAGAGGCTGGAGGCATTTTGCCCTGCTATAGAGATCTGCGGAACTTTGATCTTGAGAGAGATGATTTAGGGTATCTGGCAGAAGAGATTTCTAAGCAGCAAAGCATTCAAGACGTGACAGACCGTAAAAGTTTGGAAAATTTGCAACCTGAACATGCCATAGAAAGGAAAAGCTATTTTCTAAGGAGAATTCAAACTGGCTGCAGAAATTTGCAGAAGTATCCAGAAGCTAAGACAATGGAGGAAATGTCTCCAGGGCATGTCAGAGACCTTCATGGCAGCCCCTCCCATCACAGGCCCAGAGGCCTAAGACGGAAAAATGGTTTTGTGGGCCAGGCCTAGGCCCCCCTGCTCTGTGCAGCCTCAGGACTTGGTGCCCTGAGTCCAAGCTTGGTGGCCAGCTCCACCTGTGGCTAAAAGGTGCCAAAGTACAGCTCAGGCCACTGCTTCAGAGGGTGCAAGCCCCAGGCCTTGACGGCTTCCACATGTGGTGTTGGGCCTGCCAGTGCCCAGAAGTCAAGCATTAAGGTTTGGGAACCTCTACCTAGATTTCAGAAGATGTATGGAAATGCCTGATTGACCAGGCAAAGCTTGCTGCAGGAGTGGAGCCATCATGGAGAACGTCTGCTAGTGTTACTGGTCGAGGGCTTTGACTCTAAGTTGTTCAGGTCCTTGGTGTTTTGAACAAAGAATTGAACAAAATGCACAAAGTAACAGAGGAGTGAAACGCAGGAATGAAACAGTGAAAACAGGAATTTGCTAAAGGGAGAAAGCACTCCACAGGATGGGAGTGGGCCTGATAAAGCCGCTCAAGGGCCCAGTTACAAAGTTTCCTGGGCTTTAGGTACTCTGGAACTGTGACTAATTAAAGGCTAAGGTGAATTTGGCCTATGGCTAATCCAAGGCATTTTTCCTTTGCCTCAGATGTGGTGGAAGGGGAGGGTTGTAGGAAGAGTAGCTTTTGATCCTTTGTTACTCAGGGTGGGGAGATGGGTTTTTCCTTTTGGTTTAGCCTTGGGAAGTTTGTGTTAATTGGCCTTTGGTGCCCTGCCCCCCGGACACAGCTGCTTTCCTTTTGACCCAGCTTTGGGAAGTCAGTGAAAATTGGAATGAGATTCCTGCCCCCAGACCTTGGTGTTTTTCCTTGATTCAGCAAGTATTGGCCTTAAGTTCTCTGCCTTTAGATCCTATTCTCCTGCCTCGCTGGGGCAGTGCAGAAGGGAAATGTGGGGTCAGAGCCTCCACACAGAGGCCCCGTTGGGGCACTGCCAAGTGGAGCTGTGAGAAAAGGCCACTGTCGTCCAGATCCCAGAATGGTAGATCCACTGACAGTTTGCACTGTGTGCCTGGAAAAGCCTCAGGTGCTCAATGCCAGCCCGTGAAAGCAGTGGAGAGCGGAGCCGTACTCTGCAAAGCCACAGGGGCAGAGCTGCCCAAGGCTGTAGGAGCCCATCTCTTGCATCAGCGTGACCTGGATGTGAGATATGAAGTCAAAAGCGTTCATTTTGGAACTTTAAGATTTAATGACTGCCCAGATGGATTTCAGACTTGCATGAGACCTGTGGCCCCTTTGTTTTGACTAATTTCTCCCATTTGGAATGGGATCATTTACCCGGTGACTGTAGCCCCATTGTATCCAGGAAGTACCTAAGTTGCTTTTGATTTTATAGGCTCTTAGGCAGAAAAGATTTGCCTTGTCTCAGATGAGACTTTGGGTTAATACTGGAATGAAGTAAGACTTTGGGGGACTGTTGGGATGGCATGATTGATTTTTGAAATGTGAAAGGGACATGAGATTTGGGAGGGGCTCTGGGTGGAATGATATGGTTAGGTTTTGTATCCCCAACCAAATCTCATCTTGAATTATAATTCCCTCGTGTCAAGGGAGAGACCAGATGGAGGTAATTGAATCATAGGAGCAGGTTTCCCCCATGCTGTTCTCAAGGTAGTGAGTTCTCACGAGATCTGATGGTTTTATAAGTGTTTGGAACTTCCTTCTGCGTTCATTTCGCTCTCCTGCCACTTGTGAAGAAGGTGTCTGCCTCCTTTTCGCTTTCTGCCTTGATGTTAAGTTTCCTGAGGTTTCCCCAGCCATGTGAAACTGTGAGTCAATTAAACCTCTTTCCTTGATAAATTACCCAGTCTCAGGTAGTATTTTTATAGCAGTGTGAAAACAGACTGATAAAAGAAAGTTCTTCTCTATTCATGAAATTCTCATTATTGGAATGATTTTTTAAGGCATACGTTCAAGAAGAACTTTATTAAAATTATAGTAAGCCTTTATTTGAGTTTTCTAAATTTGTGTTTATTAGAAGCAGAGTATAGTTAATATTTCACATCAATAATAGTTTATGAAAATTCTTATTTGCTGTGTATTTGAGCTATATAATAACCATTTGAGGTAGGAGGAGAAGATGTGGTAGAAACTGCTGCTTGCTTTCTCTCTTTTTTTCCATAATCATTAAATTTTTAAGCTGGAACACACGGTCAAAGTAAAGAGACGTTTCCCTTTGCAGTGAATGTGGCTCTGTTACTTTATTCTGGTCAGTGGGATAGATGTTGAAACATCATGTAGTATTTGCAGAGATCTTTCAGAGGTTGTTGATGTGTACTTTTTGATACTTCAAATTTTCATCTACTTTGCTGCTTGGAACGTGGATAATACCATCTTGGGCCATGAGCCTAAGAACTTCCCGTAGTAGAATGTCACAGTAATGAGTTTGAAAAAGCTGATTCCCTGAGGACTCTATGGAGCAGAGTAATTGTGTCAGGTCATTTATGCACTTTTATATGAGAGAAAGAAAACTTTCTATCTTGTTTAAGCTATTTTTACTTGTATTTTCTCATTTTTGCTTATTTTTTTTCAAAACAGAACAATATATATTTATGTGATTTATGTATAGTCTATGTGGTATATATATTAATATATGTTAACATAATTTATGTGACTACTTTGGGTAAATTTACACTTTAAGTATTTTATACACTTAAAAACATAAAAATTAATTCCTAAATATAAAAGCAAAATAAAACCATTCAATATTGTATATTGAGTAAGCAGTATAACCAAACTAGGAAGGGACTTTGTAGCACAGCAGTTTGTCTGTAGATACACTGTGTGTTATGCTCCGAGAACAAAAATAATTGCAAGGACATCCTAAGACGTATTCAATAATCAGCCAAATACAGCGGCTCACTCCTGTAATCCCTGCACTTTGGGAGGTCAAGGTGCACAGATCTCTTGAGGCCAGGTGTTTGAGACAACCCTGGTCAACATGGCAAAACCCTGTTTCTACTAAAAATACAAAAATTAGTCGGGCGTGGTGGTGCACATCTGTAATCCCAGCTACTCAGGAGGCTGAGCCACTAGAATTGGTTGAACTCAGGAGGCTGAGGTTGTAGTGAGCTGAGATTGTGCCACTGTTGTTCTCCAGTCTGGGTGACAGAGTGAGACTCTGTCTCAAAAAAAAAAAAAAGATGGAATATTGTTGGTGGTGTTGGTATTGTTATAGATGAGAGTGCATGTAATTGTGGGATAAACTTAATAGGTTGTATATTTTGGTATTGATCAGAATAAGAACTTTTTTTCATGGAAGAATAAAACATAAATTAAGATTTAAGTGAAATACCTTATAGTCCTAACTAGACTGAAGTTAAAAATAGAAATTCCTGATGTGTTTTATGTTAAATAGAAGTGTTACGTAGTTCTGTTCACTGAAAAGTCCTGAAAGAGTAACTGACACAGTAAAATTGAACACCTCTAGTGCCAAAAGGCTTCTACATTTGTGTTTCCTTTAAAAGTTACCAAAGGTTCTTGAAAAATGACTGATTCCAGCTCTGGGGCAGAAAATATACAAAATAAAGATGTCTTATGACTTTGGAAAGCAAGATAGTACTACTACCAAATACTACTAGAGTCATATCAAAAAGAAGCCCAAACTGACCTGAGGATGGTACATCTGGCCAAAAGGGTGCAATCTATCAATAGAATTATAGTTGGAATATATTAAAGCACATCAAATATGTTTATGTCCTCAAGCTCATAATAATGCCAAAAGACAAAACAAAAAGATCATCTTTAGAAGTAGTTTGCAAAATAACTATTTGAAGGGAGCGAATAAAGGGAAAGAAGAATTAATCTACCTATATTTCCTTTTCTGTATGAAATATTCCTCATGGTAACAACACAGTTAATAAAGAGAAATGTTTCTTTATAAAGATATCTCAGCTGGCTGGTCATGGTGGCTCATGCCTGTAATCCCAGCACTTTGGGAGGCCGAGGCAGGTAGATCACGAGGTCAGGAGATCGAGATCATCCTGGCTATCATGGTGAAACCCCATCTCTACTAAAAATACAAAAATTAGCTGGGTGTGGTGGTACATGCCTATAATCCCAGCTACTCAGGAGGCTGAGGCAGGAGAATCGCTTGAACCAGGGAGTCGGAGGTGGCAGTGAACTGAGATCACGCCAGTGCACTCCAGCCTGGCAACAGAGTGAGACTCAGTCTCAAAAAAAAAAAAAAAAAAAAAAGGTATTCCAGCTAATGATTGTGGAAGAAACTAGACAATTAGCATCTTACCATTTTGCAACCCCAGGTGAATTAGTAGATCTAGGTAATGGTTATTAGTAGCTAGTATCACACAAAGAAAGAGATATCTAGACATACACACACCATCACCTATGAAGTATTCTTGCATAGGCTTAAAGCTTAATCTAAATAAAGTTATTTAATTTCTGATGTATAGAAAGGAAATGTAGGGGACAGAGAAACATGTTGAAGAATATCACAGGGATGTAGTCAGCAAAATCCAGACTGGGAAATGCTACAGGACAACCACCTGGTTTCTTCAAAGAAGAATTAAAAGGTAAAAGAGACTGATAGCAGGAGAACCTATAAATTCAAAGCAATTGAAAAAATATATCCACCCATCACAAGGTATAGAACTTATTTAGATCTTGCCTTAAAAAATTAGTGAACTAATCAGGGAAATTTGACCACTGATTGGACATCTTGCAATATTAAGAAATTAGGGTTAATATGTGGTTTAGTTTAACAGTCCCTACTTTTTTTTTATACTTTAAGTTCTGGGGTACATGTGCAGACCATGCAGGTTTGTTACATAGGTATACTCATGCCATAGTGGTGGTTTGCTCCATCCATTGCCCCATCATCTACATTAGGTATTCCATGGTGTATATGTGCCACATCTTCTTTATCCAGTCTGTCATCGATGGGCATTTGAGTTGGTTCCAAGTCTTTGCTAATATGAACAGTGCCACAGTGAACATATGTGTGCATGTGTCTTTATAATAGAATGATTTATAATCCTTTGGGTTTATGCCCAGTAATGGGATTGCTGGGGCAAATGGTATTTCTATTTCTAGATCCTTAAGGAATCGCCACACTGTCTTTCACAATGGTTGAATTAATTTACACTCCCACCAACAGTGTAAGAGTGCTCCTATTTCTCCACATCCTCTCCAGCATATGTTGTCTCCTGATTTTTTGATGATCACCATTCTAACTGATGTGGGATGCTATCTCAATGTGGTTTTGATGTGGATTTCTCTAATGACCAGTGATGATGAGCATTTTTTCTTGTTTGTTGGCTGCATAAAGGTCTTCTTTTGAAAAGTGTTCATATCATTTGCCCACTTTTTGATGGGGTTGTTTTTTTCTTGTAAATTTGTTCAAGTTCTCCATAGATTCTGGATAGTAGCTCTTTGTTAGATGGGAAGATTACAAAATTTTTTTCCCATTCTGTTGGTTGCTGATTCACTCTATTGATAGTTTCTTTTGTTGTGCAGAAGCTCTTAAGTTTAATTAGATCCCATTTGTCTATTTTGGCTTTTGTTGCCATTGCTTTTGATGTTTTAGTCATGAAGTCCTTGTCTATGCCTACGCCCTGAATGGTATTGCCTAGGTTTTCTTCTAGAGTTTTTATGGGGTTAGGCCTCATGTTTAAATATTTAATATTTAATTTTTTAAATTTAATTTTTAATATTTAAACATGAGGCCTAACCATCTAGAGTTAATTTTTGTATAAAGCGTAAGGAAGGGATCCAGTTTCAGCTTTCTTCATATGGCTAGCCAGTTTTCCCAACACTATTTATTAAATAATGAATCCTTTCCCCATTGCATGTTTTTGTTAGGTTTGTCAAAGATCAGATCATTGTTGTATGGCATTCTTTCTGAGGTGTCTGTTCTGTTCCATTGATCTATATCTCTGTTTTGGTACCAGTACCATGCTGTTTTGATTACTCCAGCCTTGTAATATGGTTTGAAGTCAGATATCACGATGCCTCCAGCTTGATTTTTTTTTTTTTCTTAGGATTTTCTTGGATATGCAGGCTCTTTTTCGGTTCCATGTAAAGTTTAAGGTGTTTTTTTCCAATTCTGTGAAGAAAGCCATTGGTAGCTTGATGGGGATAGCATTGAATGTGTAAATTACTTTGGGCAGTATGGCCATTTTCACAATATTGATTCTTCCTAACCGTGAGCATGGAATGTTTTTCCATCTGTTTGTGTCCTCTTATTTCATTGAGCAGTGGTTTGTAGTTCTCCTTGAAGAGGTCCTTCATATCCCTTGTTAGTTGTATTCCTAGGTATTTTATTCTCTTTGTAGCATTTGCGAATGGGAGTTCACTCATGATTTGGCTCTCTGTTTGTCTATTATTGATGTATAAGAATGCTTGTGATTTTTGCACATTTGTTTTTTATCCTGAGACTTTGCTAAAGTTGCTTATCAGCTTAAGGAGATTTTGGGCTAAGACAATGGGGTTTTCTAAATGTACAATTATGTCATCTGCAAACAGGGACAATTTGATGTCCTCTCTTCCTATTCAGATGTCAAACAGTCCCTACGTTTTAGAGATACATACTGAAATATTTACTGACGAAATATGATGTCTGAAATTTACTTAAAAATCATCTGAAGGTAGGAGAACGAGTAAGCTGGGATAGAGATAAAGCAAGACTGTGCAAGAGTTAATAATTGAGAACATGGGATGATCCTCTCCTATTGAATATTAAACTATATTCTACTTCTGTATATACTTGAAATTTTCTTTAAAAATGTAAAAAACAAAATATAAATATACTGATGCCTCTACTTCTCCCTAAATTCCATTTTAAAAAGCCTGAGGTGGTGGTAGATGCTTGATGAAACCAAATCCCATTTAGTTGAAGTTAAACAGGAAACCAAGAGGTGCAGTTTCAGACAGGCAGAGAGGATTGAAAAGTACTTGTGTGATAACCAGAGAAAGAGAACCGGAAGGAGGTCGGGAGAAAGGGATGCTGCACCTGGACTTGCCTCTAGGGAGTGGGTGAAATTAGACAAGTCACTTCATCTCTATGGGCCTATATTTCTTCATCTGTAAAATGAGGGTGTAGAATATTTAATTTCTAACATTCTTTCCAGCTTTTGCAGTGTGTGGGAGAGGAGTGATTGTTAAGTACTTTGAGGTACCCAATATTACACTATTATTGCATTTTCTTATTTTTTTTCCAACCAAATTATTTCTTTGGCCTTTAGAATAAATGTATTTGCTTCTTGGTGGAATCTGACTCCTTTACTTCCATGATTGTTACCCTTTAGCTGCTCACCTCTCTGTGGGGTCCAGCTGACTGGTCCTTCAGTAAAATCCTTCTGCTCTTTCATTACACAAACACTTAAGACCTATTATAGTTCACAAAGGGTCTTAGAGACAGAAAAAGTAACTTGATTTTTGTCCTTGCAGAATTTATGATTCTTATGTGGAGAGTTATAAAAACATGAATGTCATATAATGAGTTAAATGTGTAAAATGTATAAGGCATGGACATTTGGATCAGTGGGAAGTATCAGAGGTTCATCCACAGCGATGTGACAAGATCATTTTAGTATATTTGAAATCCCTTTGTGGCAATAGTGTAAAGTGATACAAGTTTAGGTCGGTAGCCCAGCTTGGTGATGAAGGGAGTGAGTCCCTGAGTGCCCCTGTGTTTGAAAACTGGCTCTTCTGCTTAGTAGCTGTGTGACTGGGATATGTTATGTAACCCCTCTGTGCCTCAAGCCCCTCATCTGAGAAGAAAGAGGAGATCATTATAGTAGCCTTTCCACAGGGCTGTTTTGAGGATTAAATACATTAATAAAGAGCACTTAGAATAGTGCCAGAGTGGGACATGGTGGCTCATCCTGTGATCCCAGCACTTTGGGAAGCTGAAGCAGGAAGACTACTTGAGGACAGGAGTTCAAGACCAACCTGAGCCAACATAGTAAGACAACCCCGCTCCATCTCCAAAAAACAAAAAAAAAGCCAGGCATAATGGCACACACTTGTAGTCCCAGCTACTTGGGAGAGAGAGTCCAAGGTAGGAGGCTCACTTGAGTCCATGAGTTCAAGGCTGCAGTGAGCTCTAATGGTGCCACTGCACTCCAGTCTGGTGACAGACCACATATCTCAAAACAAAAACAAAAAATAAATAAATAGTGCCTGTCTCAGAGGAAGCACTATATTATTATATTGTATATAATAGTTGTTATTGTTATTTACTTTATGGCATAAAAATACTTCAAGTAGCATAATTTGGAGGATGATAGTTTTGTTATAATTCTACATATAACACAATAATTATAGGAGGAGGGTGTACAATATAACTTCCTCATTTCTGAAAAAGTATAAAATAGGGAATGTGCAAAGCAAATAAAATTCTGAGGAAACATTTTTTTTTTAAATGGAGGCAATTATAAAAATATGCCTAGAGGGAATTCACATTAGGATGAAAATTATGATGAGTTATTTAATTTGACATATTTCTACCAAATGTCTTGTACTAGAAGTCATAGTTAAATGCACCCATGATGAAATCTTGTCAGCTGAAAACACACAGAAATATAATAGTAAAACATTTTTTAATTTTCAAAAATGGATGTCCTGAGTCTGGAAATTATTTGTACCAACATATGACTTGAGAATATTAACATTGTCCACTCCTTACGTGAATAGAAATCTGTTTCACTAAAGGAATTGTGGCTTCCTGGGTTTATATGTATGAAGGCACTCTCAGATGGCCAGATCTTGAAAACATGAGACACATCTTCTTCGAGGAGGTTAAATCTTGCCCTAATTAAATAGTGGTCACCACAGGCTCAGCCAATCATAACAAACACATGTGGAAAAATATTTGCGATTGAGGAAAAACATATTCCTGGGAGACCCTGTAGACTTCTTGGGATGATAGAAGAGGCATTTTAGAGGAAAGCGAATGTTTTTTGGCTCTTACTGGGTAACTGAAGCCTTAATTATATTAAATAAATAAGTGATTGGGTTGGTGGTGGTGAAAACTGTTAGTGTCTTTGGCCCTCCTCTGGAGGGATGTTTTTTCTTAGAGTAACAGCTCAGAGACATAAATAATTCACTTCTTAAAGGTTGATAATAAAAACATATAGCCACCTATTTGTAAAGGCAAATAAGAAGGAAAAAGCTGTTCCCCTTGTCTGTACATAGATAACTTACACTTTGTTTTTCCTTTTTTTTTAATTAAAATGTTCTCTAATTTCATAAAGCATAGGGAAAATCAGGTCAGCATTTTATTGAATATTTGCAACAAGGACTTCCATCAAGAAGGCTTCCCTTATCCATTTATGATTTCTCAGCTTAACAATCTGAATTTTTTTTTTTTTTTTTCGAGACAGAGTCTTGTTTTGTTGCCAGGTACCAGACTGGACTGCAGTGGTGTGATCTTGGCTCACTGCAACCTCCATCTCCTGGGTTCAAGCAATTCTCCTGCCTCAGCCTCCTGAGTAGCTGGGACTATAGGCGCACACCACCATGCCCAGCTAATTTTTGTATTCTTTAGTAGAGATGGGGTTTCACCATGTTGGCCAGGATGGTTTCAATCTCTTGACCTCATAATCTGCCCGCCTCAGCCTCCCAAAGTGCTGGGATTACAGGGGTGAGCTGAATTTTAATGAGTTTTAATTTTGTGGAAAATTCAGGCTCTCTCTTCCACCCCCTCCATGATCTCTGTGGTCATCTAGAAGATGTCAGCACATTGAGGAACATGTTGTACTTTATTACTGAAGAGGAAGATGATTTAAAAATTACACATGAACTTTTATCCTGTGAAAAATTACACATGAACTTTTATCCTGTGAATTTTGTTTTGCCAAACAAGACTCTTTCAGGAGCTCATAGAACGTGGTGTAATTTGTAGATGCTGGGGAAAGTCT
This sequence comes from Cacajao melanocephalus, assembly GCA_963573385.1. Taxonomy (NCBI): domain Eukaryota; kingdom Metazoa; phylum Chordata; class Mammalia; order Primates; family Pitheciidae; genus Cacajao; species Cacajao melanocephalus. Next base: position 90,649 of record CAUYLG010064861.1, on the reverse strand, counting down.
CTGAGTCATGAAGGATGTTATTCCTTTCATAAAATTCCTTATTAAAATACATATATCACACAAAGAATGGGTAGAGTTATTGACTAGCCTTGTATTTAGGATCAGTCTAACAGCAAAGTAGTTATGAAAATATTGAATAGGACCCTGGGAAGGAGTCTATGGCGGAGTGGTAGGGGGGAATGCCAGAAGTCAGTGGATGATCATGATGTAGTGGCTGATAGGGAATGAGGACGTACTATGTGTTTAAAAATATCAGCAGAATGTCACAGTATAGTCAAGAGCCCAGCTGATTTTTTTGTATTCTTTTCTGCTTCTGGCCTGCCTCTTCTTTTGTGGCCTACCCTTTGCCCCTCCATTTCTCCATTTGTATCACAACTCATTTCATTCCCTCCTGCCACACACATTGACTCACCTGTGCCTGTGAATGTGAATTCGTGTCCTGCCTGCCGTTGCTGCAAATCTAAGTGTTCACATCTTCCTTGGGCTGTGGTTGTACGGGCCCACGCTAAGGATGACCTGAGTTTGTGAGCCGTCTTCTAGGTCTTAATCAGTTCATCTTGTTTCCTTTTAAGCCATGTGAACTCCCTGGCCCAGAAAGCTGGGAAACAGATGCCATTGCGTATAGTAGCCCCCGATGATGATGATGATGATGATGATGATGATGATGATGTAGTAGCTGATAGGTAATGAAGACTTACTATGCGCTGTGAACTCTGCTAATGTATTTTAATGTACTACCTTTTAAACCTCAAAATTGGTTTTATGAGTTTAGGAACTATTATTATTTCCATTTTACAGATGAAGGAATTAAGATTCCTTCCACATGAAGATCAAGGAACTTGCCCAGAGCACAGAGGAGGTAAGGGACAGGCTGGAATTTGAGCGTAGCCTGTGAGGTTCTGGAGCTCATGCTTTCACATGATTCCCTCTACTTGACTTTCACCTCCAGGTATGCAGTTCAAACGGCTGAAGAATTTCAGTATCAGAAGGTATAGACTGTCCTATGCAACTTGGTTGAAGATAGTCTTGTGTCTGCCTGTTACTATCTACCCTTCTTAAGGAACCCTCAACATCACTTGCAGATTGCTGGGGTCCATTGTTGCTTTCTGTTGGCCTTAGCCACTCATAGGTTCTGCTGCTCTGAAGGACATCTGGGACCTGAGGGGTCATTTTATGGAGGCTTCCTCTGGGAGTTGCCTGTATATCTCCTCATTAGGAATGGCTCAACCAACCCTAAGGTGAGAGGGTGTCGGGAATAAGAGCTGCGGTCCCTGCCCAATGAATCACACTCTTCTCCAGAACTCATCCTGTCTTGCTTCTGCCTAGACCTCACACACTCTGCTTCTTCACTTCGGGTGACTCAACTCTGTTGTTCTTTCAACCCTGCTCAAAAGTAGGTAGATGTCTTGTCTCAAAGGAACTGTTTGACTGTCTTGAGTTTTTACTCTCATGAAAGGTTAAGGTGCTTCATACAAACCAAGAACTCACATACAAAACAAACAGTGCCTTCTCTAATAATCCTCATGGATTCTCCATACTTCTCATATGTTTTCTGCCCAAGCAGATCATGTTCATGTTTCTGTTTCTCTATGGGTAGTTGTAGGTGCTGGGACTAGAGGTCCCCACTAGAGTAGGGCAGGACAGAAGTCACCTTGGAATAGCTGAGCATAGCTCCCTTCGTTCTGAGGGTTCTTGTATTTTGAGGATTTGTGGTGGTTCAACTCTGAGAGGTGGCAAACATCGGATCTAATGCCAACCAATTCTCCTGGAGTATTATGTTCAGGCATGTGACTGTGTAAGTGAACTTACTGATAGGGGCTACGTCAAGAGTGAGTCCTCAGATCCAATACTGAGAAAAGGTCCATAATGCTGGAGATTTTATTTTCCTAAAGCATCATGGGAAGAGCGCTCTATCCTGGTACTCACAGCAGCAGCTGAAGCATAGGATTCTGTCTTTACCATTGGGCTCTAGACTCAACATGAGTGAACAGCTTTGCTGGTGAGTAAAATATGTGTCTTTCCAGCATCTTCTATCCATGCTGGATTGCCTTATGTCTTTTGCAAAAGCAACTCCATTGCTGTCACATATCCTGGTTCTACCACAGCCAAAGTTTCTACAACTTTACATCTACAGGGAAACTGGAAATTAAAGAACTTTCATCAGTAAGGGCCTCCTAGCTTGGCTGAAAGTGCCTCCACTGAGCATAACACTGGGCATCGGGTAGCCTACCATAGAGAGATCGGCTTCTGTAGAAGACTGTGCTGTTCCAAAGGCTGTGGCTTTTATTGGGGTGGGGGGCTTTGCATGGCTCTGTGGCTTTTATCGGGGTGGGGGGCTTTGCATGACTTTCTAAACTTTAATATGAGATTCACAAAGGCTAATTTTTAATAAAACCGGTGACCCTCTGCCATCATTGTACATATCAAGAGAGATCTCAGAAGGACTGATTTCTCTCTTTCAGACTCTTTTTAAGCATTCGGGGAGTCTCTGGAGGTAGGAGCCTAGACGGTGGTGGACTGGATTTGTAGAAAACCTGCTACTGCCACAGGTGCAGGCTCAAGCATTTGCATTTTGTGAATAGATAAGAAGTAGCTAGGATGAACAGACACCCCAGATACTATATGTTTACAGCTATACATGTGTGCATGTGACTGCACCTATTTATATATATGTTGGGGGAAGGGGGAGAAAGGATACTTGGAATACTAACATATCATCCTTGATATAAAAGATAGAGTAGATATAGGACTAAAGTTTAAAAGTGTATATATAAATGATTTTCTACAAATAGAGAACAGCTATTAGAATAAATTCAAAGTACTAGTTAAGACTCTAACTCATGAGGGCCCTGTGTTGGCACAACAGCAGAGTCATGATCGAGCAAAAACACAAAGTGGATCAACATTTCAGACATGAAATGTCATAAATATATTACACAGCTTCTTTCCTTTCTTTCAAATTAGTAAATGTGAAACACTACCCTGCATGTTGACATCTTGGTACTAGTCAAAGTAACACTAGCTGCTGTAACAAATCAATCCCCAAATCTCAGTGGCTTCTCATAATAAAAGCTTATTTCTAGCTTATGAACACACTAGTGCAATTCCTGGTAGATGAAGTAACCAACAACCCTGGGTTGCCCAAGATGGAGGGGGATCTGGAATACAAGATTTTCAATGTTGAGACTGGGAAAGTTCTGGGTAAACCAGGACAACTTGGCCATCCTACTGGTCAAACAAAATGTTTTGAAACTGGGATCCATATACCTGGCTTTTTTCTATCTTGTGGCTTCAACAACTTTACCACTTGACTCCCAAGGGTGCCCTGAGGGCTGTATCCATTCCCATCCAGCTAGAAACAGAAAAGAACATAGAAGATAATATGGAAGGTTTACTGGCCAATGCTGGAAATGGCATATATCACTTCTTCCCTTATTCCATTGGCTAGACTCAGACATATGGAAACGCTTAGCTACAAGAGTGACTAGGAAAGGCGGTCTGTCCTTTTTCAGAAAGACCTGATTTAATGATCGGTTAGTAGTCTTTGGTACATCAACATATATAGATTGTGTTGAATATACAGAAATAGATTGCAACCAGTGATTTGGTAACATGCAACCTAATATTGTCCCCAGAGATTTTTGTTCTCTGATCATTCCTTTCAAAATTGCTTGCATGTTCTGAAGAATTATTTTTATAGCCATTTAGCAGTTTTTTTCCCCCCACTGAATCTTTCCCAACAGGAACTATTTTTTAAAAATCAGGGAGTACTGAGTCTTCATCAGGAAGATATGGAGTGGGCTTGTTCTCACCCACTGCTTGGCAGAAGAAGGCATTCCACTTAACTGTGCTTTCTGCTTGCCAACGGTACCACCTCAGGAAGGTCAGAGAGCCTGTTTCCAAGGATGTGTGCTGAAGTTTGTAGCAGTTGGGCAGGCATCAGCCTTTCAACCCAGACAAGAGCAGGAAGATGGAGTGCTCTTGGGAGGTGTTTTTCAGAAAAGGGGCAGGCTAGAACATCTGATATGATGAAACATTAGAGAAAATGGATGATTATTATCAGAAATATATTACAAGACACAAAAGAGCATCTCAAAAAAAGGCTCTGTAAGAAAGTCGATGTCATCATAACAAACTTCTTGGCTTTTAGGTGAACCACATAGAAGTAAAATAACAACATAAATGCAAATGACAAAATTACATGGGATACATGGTAAAAGGAGGTTGGACTTGATGTAAAAAACAAAAAGGTCATATCCTCATCATAACAGAAATTATACAGATAGTCTCTAAAACTGATAGATCAGGGAATAGAAGTATAGGCCTATTTATCTAATGAGATCATTACTATAAAACTTAGAAAAAGGAATCAAAAGTGTTTGAAGGGGAGATGAACAAGGGATGAGGAACGTGGGGCTGGAAGCAGCTGTTCTTATAACCCATTCGATGACGTTTTTAAAAAAGTGACTATGTAAGGGTTTTGTATTGTTAAAAATAAATGTTTATATACATGGACATCAAGGTGGAAACAATAGACACTGAGGATTCCAAAAAGAGAAGGGTGGGGCAAGGGCTGAAAAACTTCCTATTGGATTCTATGTTTACTATCTTGGTGATGCGATCGAGAGAAGCCCAAACCTCAGCATCATGCAACATATCCTTATAACAAACCTGCCACATGTACCCCTTGAATCTAAAATTTAAATTAAAAAACAGATGTTTATTTTAGAAAAGCAATGCATCCTTTGGATTTCCATAAATGTATGCCAATAGATAGAAAATACTATTGAGGTTCCGCAAAATTCCACAATATTTGCAAGGAAGCAAAAATAATAAAGACCCTGTGTGACTGCTCCATAGTGTAAGCAGACTGGGTTGCTTAGTATCAGGGCATATATGAAATTGTACACGTTACAACAACAGTAATATAGTATTGTAAGTATAGAATGAAATCTATGAATTTTCAGCCAAGCCATTTTTTTTTTCTGGGTTGGGAAGTACTGAGATAAAGGAGACATACTACAGGAACATACTTCAGGCATATAATTAAACAAAAAGTAGAAGACAGAACTAATGTGGAAAAACTCAATATGATCCAGTGAGAGAAAAATTATGAAGTCATGGGTTCCTGGCATAACAGTTAAGATAATGCTAGCTTTTGTCCGACTCTAACTGTCAAATGATTCCAACATCATCATAGGAGTTTGTTCTTAGCATCTAAAATGTCCAGAATTTTTCAGTGGTGATTTGGGGGCTCTAGGCTCCTTCCATCCCATGGTTATACTGTCTTCAGCATCTACCTACCAAAGCAGCATACCCACCTGCATTCAGCCAGTGGGTAGGTTAAGAGCATGGAGAGTCATATGGAAATTTCCACCAGCCAAGCCTGAAATTGAATTGGCTGGAATTCGGTTATACGGTATGATGGTTAATTTTATGTGTTAACTTGATTGGGCCACAGGAGGCCCAGCTATCTGGTCAAACATTATTCTGGGTGTTTCTATGAAGATGGTTTTGGATGAGATTAACATTTAAGTGGATAGACTTAGTAAAGCAGATTGTCTTCCATAGTGTATGTGTGTGTCTCATTCAATCAGCTGAAGGCCTGAATAGAATGAATGACTGACTCTTCCCTTACTGAGAGAGAATTCTCCTGCCTGCCAGCCTTTGAGCTGAAACTTTGGCTCTCCCAGCCTTGTGGGTTTTGAACTGGGATGTTCACTCTTCCTGGTTCTACAGCAGTTCGTTGGCCTTCATGCTCAAATTGGGATATGGGCTCTGCAGATTTTGAATTTACCAGTCTTCATAATTACGTGAGTCAATTGCTTACAATACATCTTCTTAGATATAATCTTCTGTTGGTCTGTGTCTCTGGAGAACTCTAATACATACCGTTACATGTAAGTCTAACAGAGGCTGTTGGGAAGTCTTTGTGTCCAGGAAGAAGTGGAACGGGATTAGAGAATACCTAGCCTATCTCTGCTATTCCTAGGGAAGCCAGACCCTGGGAGTCAGGCTTTCACCCTTAAAAAAAAGATTCTAGTACACACATTTGGCATTGGAGCAGTGAAGTCATCTGCCATTGGGGAACCATGCTTTCGTGAAAAATTATCTGCCAGCAGTGACACATGCAGACTGATCACTAAAGGGACTTCCCTAATGCTCTGGACATGACGTGTAAGACTCCCAAGAGCTTTGCAAAGGTAACAGCAATCATGACTCAGTTTGACTTTTCCTGACTCAGAGGGAAGGAAGATTAAATCTGATGTAGAGAATGTTTTAGCTACTGCTTCCTAGCAACAACCACAAAATGTCAGTGGCACGTCACACTGGCTTTTCTCTATTCCATGTTGACAGGTAGGCTATTGACAGGTCATCTGATCCAGGCTGGGCTTGGCTCTGTGCTACTGGCTGGATATGGATTTCCTCTATGCGCCTCTCATCATTCTCGGACCAGCAGCATATTCTACTCATGGCTAAAGGCAGGAGTAAGGTAAGCTAGGGAGGGCAGACTAGCTTGGGTAGATTGGTGGATGGTGATGTCATTCCCTAACATAGGGAGAAAAGGAAAGGTGGGAAACAAGAGATGATGAGCTAAATTTTGAATCTGTTTGAGGTTTGGGACATCCAAATAGAGACATGCCCTGTAATGAAAACACAGAAAGCACACTATATTCTTGTATGTTACAAAACCACCGTCTATGCTTTGCACATTTCAGTTCCAGCTGCCCTCTCCCATATGCAGTTCACACCAAAATGTGTTTTTCTGGAAGGCCAAGAGATAGGCCTTGATCAAAGGATCAGGTGCTAGACTCCAGGAGTTTTCCATGTGGATATAATTGGAAATTTATTATTAAACATGGAAAAAACATATAGCCCAGGCCTACAATAACTAAATGAGATGACGTTTGGTTTCTTAATCACGTATTCGCATGATAGTTCTAGGTGAACTGAAATCTCAAAACTTGAAAAAAGTAGGTTTAAGATAGAAAAGTGTTCTTTCCCCAGAAGACGGTTAATGTAAAGACCCGAAGTTGAAAGATAAAATACAGAATGCTCAGTTAAATGAACTATAGATTTAATAATGATTATGTTTTTAGAACGTTGCACATATTGCATCGTCCATGCTTAAATAACTATTTGTTGCTTAACTGAAATTTATTTACCGTATTTACTTTTTTTTTTTTTTTAACTGTTTAGAGACAGGGTCTCACTCTGTCACCCAGGATGCAGTGCAGCGGCCTGATCATGGCTCAATCTGCTGGGCTCAAGCCATTCTCTTGCCTCAGCCTCTTGGGTAGCTGGGAGTACAGGCATGCACCACCACATCCAGCTAATTTTTACTTTGTGTAGTGATAGGGTCTCACTGTGTTGTGCAGTCTGGTCTCAAACTCCTGGCCTTCAGCAGTCCTCCTGCCTTGGCCTCCCAAATTGCTGGGATTATAGACGTGAACCACCACACCTGCCTGGCCTGCTTATCTGAAATTTAAACTGAACTGAGTGCCTTCTATTTCTATTTTTTAAATTTGGCAACCGTATATAGACATCATTACTTCAAGAAAACATTACGCTGAGAATATAAAATTGAGTGGCTACATTAGTCTCCTTGGTGCTGCAACAAATTACCACAAACTTAGTGGCTTAAAACAATACAAATTTATTAGATTACAGTTCTGGAGAGAAGAAGTCCAAAATGGGTTTCACCTGGGTAAAATCAGGGTGTTGCCAGGCGGGCACATCTTCTGAAGGCTCTAGGGGAGCATCTGTCACTTGTCTTTTCCAGCTTCTAGAAGCCCTCTGCGTTCCTTCACTCACAGCCCTTCTCGCTTCCAAGCCATCAGTATTTCATCTTCCGGTTCCTGCTTCTGACCCGTCTCCCTGATAAGGACCTTGTGATTACAGTGAACCCACCTGACTCACCCAGGATAATCTCCCATCTCATGATCCTTAATCACCTCTGCCAAGTTCCTTTTGCCACCTGAAGAACATATTGACAGGTTCCAGGGATTAGGACGTGAGCCTCTTTGCAGGGCCATTGTTCTGCCTACTGCAGCAGCTTTCCAAAAAATATTAGGCTAATGGCTGTCAAATCTATATCGAGCTAACTTTTGCTATCCTGTGTGATATGTCGCCTTCAGTTTTCTGAGATTTTTCAGCAGTTTTTTTCTGCCAGCTGAACACAGGATTCTGTAAAGTAGCTGGCATACTAGCTCTGCAGTAACATACTTCAGTCCTGCCAAGGCTGTGAGGAAATACAGCTGTACCAGGGTACAAGACTGTCTTGAGTTATAACTTGGCAAGAGCAACGGGAATGGGATGGAAGACTGGGTGGATGAAGAGCACCTTACTTTAAAGATGTCCCGAAGCGCCCTCTAGCATGTGGCAAAAGCCATGGGCATTAGAAAGTAGAGAAATGTGTTTGGAAGGAATTTTGAAGAATAATTCTCTTATTTTTAACCTCTAAAGAAGCAGCATTGAGGAAAACTGTGAACAAAGTAATTAAAAGGCTGAGTCGATTTTGAAGAATAATTCTTATTTTTACTTAACCTTTAAAGAAAAAGCATCAAGGAAGAATGCAGACAAAGTAATTAAAAGGCTGAGTCAGAATGATGCCAGAGCAACTGCTGACTCTCATTTCAAACAACTGGACAATTTCTGCAGTTGGCTGAAAATACATCAAATTGATGGTGTCAGGAAAAACAAAACAAAAATGATAACTTGCTTTTATTTTTAATTGATTATGAGCATATAAAAGTTTTAAAAAATTATCCGGCACAGTCCTGGGATCTGTGCCTGACAATTTTACATATATTACTTTCTTTACTCTTCGATAAAAGTCCTTCAAGGAAGGTAGCCTATTCACTATTTCACACCAGGAGAAACTGAGGAGCAGAGAGATTAGCTTGCCTCTCCAAGAGGCAGCAGCTTAAGGTCAGAGTCAGAATTTAGATGCTGGTTTATCCTAACCCCAAGACACTTCATCCTCTGTGTCATGCGTCTAAGATGTTGTCACACAGTGTTTGAAAAGGTATAAAAAGGAAGGAGTGTTGAAATGCCGATTAGGGAAGTTTTCATCGTTCTTTGTTCCTCTGCGGGGGAAGAGTCCTGTTGGTCCTGCATACCTTTTCTTTGGCTGTATGGAAACAACCAGGTAGCAATTATTAATGAAGGTAATTATGTCCCTCTTTAGAGAACTACAGCCGCCTCGTTTTCCATCCCCTCCTCCCCCCATGTAGCTTAATGTTTGTTTCCTAAGACTCTAGTGAGGTAATACATTCTGGTTGAAGCATATTTTGGCTTTCTCTGGAGGAGACATGAATTTCTGGCCCTTCTTAGTGTTCCTCTTTTGTTCTTTGTACAGTGAAGCACCAAGAGACTTTCTATTTTTTTTCCACAGAATTTTTACTTTCTTGAGGCATTCAGGGATTGGAAACCCAAAACACTGGTGAGCCAGTGACGGGCGTTGGCCCATGGTCGGACCCAACCCAATGACATAAGCTGAGACAATCTCACTCTGCCAGATTTGGTTTCTTGCCTATGCTCTATTGCAAATGTTTTTCTGAACACACCCAAATCCCAAAGATTTTCATCTTCTCCGGGCTCCGCAACATCCGCTTTGTCAAAAAACAAGTTATTACAGAAGAAACCCAGTCTAGGATTGCAGTAGGATTCTTACTGGGGACAGCGTTCTTCCTCGCAACAGAAGACCAAGAGGCAATGACTTTCAGAGTTGTCCTTGATCATTTTACTGGTCAAACACGTTTGAAGTCATTAGTTTCTGTTGAAGCATCCAGAGAAAGGGAAACAGATCCAGTGTTCTCCGACTTTGACCACGTCAGGGATCCTTTAGCGGCAAATGGCTTAATGAAAATACGTGGAGTGTTTTAAAAGCAAACTCAGGGATTTCTTTCACATTCTTGACTTTGCATTTTCTTTAATAAATAGCTGCATCATTTGCTGGCAAGGAGGGAATGCACACTTGCGATGTAAGCATCTATCGACATGGAAAGACGCACAATACAGGCAAGTCAGCAAACCTGGGTTTTCGGCTTAGCCACTCACTAGCAGTGTCAGCCTAGGAAAATGCAACTGCTCAGATTCTTAGTGGAAGGGTTAGTAATACCCATAGGATGCTACTGTGAGTATTACAAGAAAGGGGTCCTGATCCAGACTCCAAAAGAAGGTTTTTTGTATTGCACGTAAGAAAGAATTTAGGGCGAGACCCTAGAGCAAAGTGAAAGCAAATTTATTAACGAGGTAGAGGAATAAAAGAATGGCTGCTCCATAGACAGAGCTGCTGGGTACCCACTTTTGGTTATTTCTTGATGCTATGCTAAACAAGGGGTGGATTATTCATGCCTCCTCTTTTTAGACCATATAGGGTAACTTCCTGATGTTGCAATGGCATTTGTGTACTGTCATGGTGCTGGTGGGAGTGTAGCAAAACTATCACCACCATCTTGGTTTTGGTGGGTTTGGGCCGGCTTCTTTACTGCAACGTGTTTTATCAGCAGGGTCTTTATGACTTGTGTCTTGTGCTGACGTCCTGTCTTACCCTGTGACTGAGAATGTCTTAACTGTCTGGGAATGCAGCCCAGGAAGTTTATAACCTTCTTTACACAGTTAGGGGGCAGGGCTAATTCCATATGGCCCCCAGCCTTATCTAGAGTCTAATGCTCCAAAGTAGGCAAGCTGAACAATTTTCAAAAGTCAAAGAAGCAGTTTATGATTTTAAAGCATTTAGCAAACTTAATATCTGACCTGTATAATTTAGAAAAAATGTTTACATTTTTGAAATAATTTTTATTTTACCAATAGTCTTTAAAACTGTCTTTATTTCCCAAAGATGACTTAAGTCACATGAACTAAATAAAAGGCATTACACTTTTTACTTTTCTGACAAATATTTGATTTATTATTAAACCAATTAATTAAAGCTCTTTCATATATTAACATCACACACACACATGCCACACATAAATACGTAGAAGATAAAGGACTTATTTTCCAAGCCAGGAATTGAACCCTGAACCTGGGCTGTCATGGTGAAAAGAGAAAGCGCAGCCATAATGTTACAAGGTCAAGCCCCCAGGGATGTACAAGACAAGAAGGAAACCTCATCCAGTTTTTTTAGGGATCTGCAGCAAAGTTTATAACTGACCAAGTCTACTGGGTCATCTTGAAAAGCAGGCCTATGGGGTCCTAGGCATGCATTTTATCCTGAGGTACCTCTCATTATGACAGAACAATACAGAAAGACACACAAAGCACACTAGATTTGCCCCAGCTGAAGAAGACTAGCCTCTCAAATCCTCTTTCCCATTAATCAAAACTTTGCAGAGGAGATAAATAATGATTTTTACCATTCATTCAACCAGTCTGCCGAGAGAGAGAGGGAAGGAGGGAAGGAGGGCTGATGGGGTTGTTTGTTTTTTTCTGGTAAATTTGTTTAAGTTCTTTGTAGATTCTGAATATTAGCCCTTTGTCAGAAGGATAGAGTGCAAAAATTTTTTCCCATTCTGTAGGTTTCCTGTTCACTCTGATGATAGTTTCTTTTGCTGTGCAGAAGCTCTTTAGTTTAATTAGATCCCATTTGTCAATGTTGGCTTTTGTTGCCATTGGTTTTGGTGTTTTAGTCATGAAGTCCTTGCCCATGCCTATGTCCTGAATGGTATTGCATAGGTTTTCTTCTAGGGTTTTTATGGCTTTAGGTCATACGTTTAAGTTTTTAATCCATCTTGAGTTAACTTTTGTATAAGGTGTAAGGAAGGGGTCCAGTTTCAGCTTTCTGCACATGGCTAGCCCATTTTCCCAACACCATTTATTAAACAGGGAATCCCTTCCCCATTGCTTGTTTTTGTCTGGTTTGTTGAAGGTCAGATGGTTGTAGATGTGTGGCATTACTTCCGAGGCCTCCGTTCTGTTCCACTGGTCTATATATATGTGTTTTGGTACCAGTACCATGCTGTTTCTGTTACTATAGCCTTGTAATATGGTTTGAAGTCAGGTAGTGTGATGCCTCCAGCTTTGTTCTTTTTGCTTAGGATTGTCTTGGCTATGTGGGCTCTTTTTTGGTCCTGTATGAAATTTAATGTAATTTTTTCCAATTCTGTGAAGAAAGTCAATGGTAGCTTGATGGGGATAGCATTGAATCTATAAATTACTTTGGGCAGTATGGCCATTTTCATGATACTGATTCTTCCTAATCATGAGCATGGAATGTTTCTCCATTTGTTTGTGTCCTTTCTTACTTCCTTGAGCAATGATTTGTAGTTCTCCTTGAAGAAGTCCTTTACATCTTTTGTAAGTTGTATTCCTAGGTATTTTATTCTCTTTGTAGCAGTTGTGAATGGGAGTTGACTCATGATTTGGTGCTCTGTTTGTCTGTTATTTGTGTATAGGAATGCTTGTTATTTTTGCACATTTGTTTTGTATCCTGAGATGTTGCTGAAGTTGCTTATCAGCTTAAGGAGATGTTGGGCTGAGATGATGGGGTTTTCTAAATATACAATCATGTCATCTGCAAACAGAGACAATTTGACTTCCTCTCTTCCTGAGTACCCTTTATTTCTTTCTCTTGCCTGATTGTCCTGGCCAGAATTTTCAATACTATGTTGAATAGGAGTGGTGAGTCGGGACATCCTTGTCTTGTGCCAGTTTTCAAAGGGAATGCTTGAATGCTTGCAGCTTTTTCCCATTTAGTATGATATTGGTTGTGGGTTTGTCATAAATAGCTCTTATTAGTTTGAGATACATTCCATCAATACCTAGTTTATTGAGAGTTTTTAGCATAAAGGGGCGTTGAATTTTATCAAAGGCTTTTTCTGCATCTGTTGAGATAATCATGTGGTTTTTGTCACTGATTCTGTTTATGTGATGAATTACCTTTATTGATTTGCATATGTTGAACCAGCCTTGCATCCTAGGGATGAAGCTGACTTACTTGTGGTGGATAAGCTTTTTGATGTGGTGCTGGATTTGGTTTGCCAGTATTTTATGGAGAATTTTTTGCATTGATGTTCATCAGGGATATTGGCCTGAAATTTTTTTTTTTTTTTTTTTTTTTTTTTTGTCTTTGCCAGGTTTTGGTATCAGAATGATGCTAGCCTCATACAATGAGTTAGGGAGGATATCCTCTTTTTCTATTGTTTGGAATCGTTTCAGAAGAAGTTGTACCAGCTCCTCTTTGTACATCTGGTAGAATTTGGCTATGAATTTGTCTGGTCCTGGACTTTTTTGATTGGTGGGATATTAATTATTGTCTTAATTTCAGAACTTGTAATCAGTCTATTCAGGGATTAGACTTCCTTCTGGTTCAGTCTTGGGACAGTGTATGTGTCTAGGAATTTATTGGTTTCTTCTAGATTTCCTAGTCTATTTGCATAGAGGTGTTTATAGTATTCTCTGATGGTAGTTTGTATTTCTGTGGGATCCGTGGGGATAGCTCCTTTGTCATTTTGATTCTTCTCTTTTTTTCTTTATTAGTCTGGCTAGTGATCTATCTATTTTGTTGATCTTTTCAAAAAACCAGCTCTTGGATTCATTGATTTTTTTTTTTTTTTGAAGGGTTTGTGTGTGTGTGTGTGTGTGTGTGTGTGTGTCTACTACAGTTCTGATCTGGTCTTTTTTTTTTTGCCTTCTGCTAGCTTTTGAATTTGTTTGGTCTTGCTTCTCTAGTTCTTTTAATTGTGATGTTAGGGTGTTGATTTTAGATCTTTCCTCCTTTCTTGTGGGCGTTTACTACTATAAATTTCCCTGTATGGCTGGGCGCTGTGGCTCACGCCTGTAATCCCAGCACTTTGGCAGGCCAAGGTGGGCGGATAAAGAAGTCAAGAGATTGAGACCATCCTGTCCAACATGGTGAAACTCCATCTCTACTAAAAATACAAAAATTAGCTGGGCGTGGTGGCACGTGCCTGTGGTCCCAGCTACTCGGGAGGCTGAGGCAGAAGAATTGCTTGAACCCAGGAGGCGGAGGTTGCAGTAAGCCGAGATTGCACCACTGCACTCCAGCCTGGTGACAGATCAAGACTCCATTAAAAAAAAAAAAAATTCCCTCTACACACTGCTTTAAATGTGTCCCACAGATTCTGGTACATTTTGTCTTTGTTCTCATTGGTTTCAAAAAAAATCTTTATTTCTGCCTTAATTTTGTTATTTACCTAGTAGTCATTCAGGAGCATGTTGTTTCCATGTAGTTGTGCGGTTTTGAGTGAGTTTCTTAATCCTGAGTTCTAATTTGATTGCATTGTGGTCTGAGAGACTATTTGTTATAATTTCCATTCTTTTGCTTTGCCGAGGAGTGTTTTACTTCCAATTATGTGGTCAATTTTAGAATTAGTGTGATGTGGTGCTGAGAAGAATGTATATTCTGTGGATTTGGGGTGGAGAGTTCTGTAAATGTCTATTAAGTCTGCTTGGTCCAGATCTAAGTTCAAGTTCTGGAAACCTTGTTAATTTTCTGTCTTGTTGATCTGTCTAATATTGACAGTAGAGTGTTAAAGTCTCCCACTGTTATTGTGTAGGAGTCTAAGTCTCTTTGCAGGGTTAGGGCTTGTAGGGTTTCTGGTGAGATATCTGCTGTGAGTCTTATGGGCTTCACTTTGTGGGTAACCTGACCTTTCTCTCTGGCTGCCCTTAACATTTTTTCCTTCATTTCAACCTTGGTGAATCTGATAATTATGTCTTAGGGTTGCTCTTCTCAAGGAGTATCTTTATGGTATTCTCTGTATTTCCTGAATTTGAATGTTGGCTTGAATTGCTAAGTTGGGAAGTTGTTTTATATATCTGGGTGCTCCTGTATTAGGTGCATATATATCTAGAATAGTGAGCTGTTTTTGTTGCATTGATCTCTTTACCATTATGTAATGCCCTTCTTTGTCTCTTGATCTTTGTTGGTTTAAAGTCTGTTTTACCAGAGACTAGGATTGTGACCCCTGCTTTTTATTGGTTTCCATTTGCTTGGTAAATCTTCCTCCATCCCTTTATTTTGAGCCTATTGTGTGTCTTTGCACGTGAGATGTGTCTCCTGAATACAGCACACTGATGGGTCTTGACTCTTTATCCAATTTGCCAGTCTGTGTCTTTTAATTGGGACATTTAGCCCGTTTACATTTCAGGTTAATATTTTTATGTGTGAATTTGATCCTGGCATTATGATGCTAGCTGGTTATTTTGCCCATTAGTTGATGTAGTTTCTTCGTAGCATTAATGGTCTATGATTTGGTATGTTTTTGCAGTGGCTGGTACCAGTTGTTTCTTTCCATGTTTAGTGCTTCCTTCAGGACCTCTTGTAAAGCAGGCCTGGTGGTAACAAAATCTCTCAGCATTTGCTTGTCTGTAAAGAATTTTATTTCTCCTTCGCTTAGTTTGGCTAGATATGAAATTCTGGGTTGAAAATTCTTTAAGAATGTTGAACATTGGCCCCCACTCTCTTCTGGCTTGTAGGGTATCTGGTGAGATATCCGCTGTGAGTCTGATGGGCTTCACTTTGTGGGTAACCCGACCTTTCTCTCTGGCTGCTCTTAACATTTTTTCCTTCATTTCAACCTTGGTGAATCTGACAATTATGTCTTGTGGTTGCTCTTCTCAAGGAGTATCTTTATGGTATTCTCTGTATTTCCTGAATTTGAATGTTAGCTTGCATTGCTAGGTTGGGAAGTTCTCCTGGCTAATATCCTGAAGAACGTTTTCCAACTTGGTTCCATTCTCCCCGTCATTTTTAGGTACACCAATCAGATGTAGATTTGGTCTTTTCACATAGTCCCATATTTCTTGGAGGCTTTGTTCATTTCAAGG
Source organism: Cacajao melanocephalus (assembly GCA_963573385.1). Classification (NCBI taxonomy): domain Eukaryota; kingdom Metazoa; phylum Chordata; class Mammalia; order Primates; family Pitheciidae; genus Cacajao; species Cacajao melanocephalus. The sequence continues at coordinate 74,851 of CAUYLG010064861.1, read as the reverse complement.
TTCTTAGCTTCCTTGCATTGGTTTAGAACATGCTCCTTGCCACACTGGTCTTCTCTCTCTTCCTCAAACTGCTCAGCTGCTTGGTGCCTCAGGGCCTTTGCACATGCCCACTGCTTTGCTTGGAATATTCCTCCCTATATCTTTGCATGGCTTCCTCTTTCCCTCTATTTAGGTCTCTGTTAAAATTTCTCCTTGGAGTGGTTTTCTTGGACTTTCCTTTATAAAACAAGGAACACTCACCCTTCACCATTTCTTTAGCCTAATTTCTATTTTCTTCATAGCTTTCATTATGGAAAGAAAATATACAATTTATGTATTTATATACTTGTTTAACTACTTCCCCCACTAGGCTGATGGATCTGAGTAGGCTGATGGTAGGGTTTTTTTTTTGCTGTTTGTTTTGTGGCTGAATCCATGTGGTATAAGAGAGCACCTGGCACATGATTGAGGGTCATTAAATATTTTTGCACGAATGAAGAAACAAATGAATAAAATTAATGTGCTTAGCTTAAAGTAGGTATTGTGAAAACAATAGCTTTTTTTCTTTCTGGTGTCCCATTAAAGCTATCAGCAGTTTTTCATTCGTTTTCCAAGAATATGTGCATTTAAGAGAGTCTATCTGAAGAGGCAAGGGCATAACCCAGGACTGTCTACTCCTAGCAGTTCAGAGCCCAGGCCTAACAAACAGCCTCCATCAATTCTTGAGCCGGGGTATTTACCCTTGTCCTCACACCCCAACTAACTGCTTAGGTGGGTTAGCACCCAGCCTGAGAAAAGATGACAGTGTTGAATGTTTACTGATCCTGAAAAACAGTGAAGGTGAGGAAATATCCTCCCTGCCCATGTGTTAGGGAAAATGGCTTACTGCAGAAACCACCCTTCCTCATATGACTTAGATAAGACACAGGGATGCTTTTCTTGTTTACCCAGGACAAGGCCTGACACAGATGTTCCAAATCCTCATTCTTTCCCTCATAAATAACTAGCCAAACTGCTTGTCATCACTGGTCAGTGGGATCAGAATGACAGTTAATCACATTTTGGTTTATTCTTTCTCTCCTCCTCCCAGTTTCCTGAACGTGACCCACTTACCCAGCATATCACTCCCACTAAGGATAAGCTAGCCCTTAGGGTAAACATTCTCTGGTCACTGTCTGACCATGCCCCCTTTTATCCCACTTTCCTACACCCAATTTTTTTCTAGTCTGTTACAACTCTCCATGAGAAAAAAAAACCCTCTTGTCTAATGATTGAGACTCTGGCAGATCGATGGTAACAGCTCTCTCCTTATTCAGAAGTCCCCATCCCCTCCTGCAATAGTGTCTTCCCCTTCCCCTCTTTCAAGAATCCTTCTTGAATAAAGTCTCTTCTTACTAAGTCTGGATTTTTTTTTTTTAATTTAACAAAGAACAAAAGTACTGCTTTTCAATAGCTGGTATGAGAGAATGGCTTTAGAAAACACTAATTCATGTTAAATACGTCTTTAGGTTTTACCTTTTGAGTATGATTATTATTTTTCCACCTCCAGTGCTGCTATTCATTACAACCTTATAAGCACTTGCCCTCTATCTGCTGTCACCTGGATTACCACAGGGACCTGCTGGCTTACTTCCTGGTATTTGTTTTGTCCCCATCCTAGTCTCCATCCTGTAGCGAAAGTGATTGTGCTAAACAGCAAAGTTGAGCAGGTCACTGCACTTGTTGAACTGCAGAATTCAACACTTTGGTGGCAAGATAGATTCCTTTCTTAGTGTTTTTCCCTTTCCTTTGCCCCATTTGAAGAGGGAGCCAGGTTCAGTCTTCCTTGTCTCTGGGGAAGTGTGTGACATGGGTCCTTGTGTTTTTGTTTTTATTTTTCCAAAGGTACCATGGAAAAGATTCTGTGAGGTGTTCTGGCAGCTTTGAGAACAGTGTGTATGAGGGAGTGTTTATGAGGGAAACTTGGCATGAATCTCCCCGCACCCCCTGGATAAAATAAAATTTAGTAAAAAGCTCTGGGCAAGGTGACAGAGTTCTGGGAATTCCACAATCTCCAGGGGACTTGAGCTAGGTTCCACAGCAGAGAGCTGGCATCAAAGGGCTCCTGCCAAGGGAACACCTGGGCAGAGCCAAGGCCAGTGGGCAGCAGTGTTGCTAACAAGAGCAAAATGGTGCCCCGCAAAGAGTATGCAGGTCTACAGTTAGAAAGATGTGGGTTTCAGGCCAGCTCTTCCATACATCGGCTCTAAGATAGTTCAGCTCTTTGAGTTTCGACTTCCTCACAAGTAAATAGAGATAATGCCGAGACCAGCTTGGTCATGGCGACCCCAACCCAAGTGGTGCCGAAGGAATTAAGAAACAGACACAAAGATAGAGTGTGAAAGTGGGAAACAGAGGGACGTCAGGGGACTGACAGCATTTCAGAGCTGAGAGCCCAGAACAGACTTTGACCCACGTATTCATTCTTTGTGAACAAGTGATTATTTTTAATAAACAGGTGTTCAGTGTTTTTTCATAGAATAAAGATAGACTAAACAGGCAGATAGTGCCTGTTCACTGCTAAAATAAAAATAAGCTAGAAAACGCTCTTTGCAAGTCAGCATTGGAGACAAGGTCATGTAGCCTGTGTCTTGAGAACTGGTTTAACTAGTGCATGACCGGGGCATATTGCTCACTATTCTATAACGGCCTGAGCAGTTTTCTGCCTGGGGATGGCTCAGTGTTCCTTTTCATCGTTTTTCAGTAAACAATATATAATCCATCACACACACGTCAAGACCTTTTCCCAGCAAGATAATGAGAAATAAAACTTGTTATAAGAAAGTTACGAGAAATATAAAACTGGGCACTTGGCTTAGACTAGGAACTCAATGAGTATCACTTCCTCTATCAAGAATATAAGCTGTGATCTAAATGTGAACATGGTTGTATCCTGTTGAGCATGTCAGAGGAAAGTCCTGTTGGTACAGATCTTTCCTGGTAGATATAAGGAATAAGGTTGTGCTCGGTTCTGTGCTATTTGTGAACAATTTTGTATTCAACCTCCCAAGAGGAGACTAAGGCACCCACCAGTTAAATACATCTACAAAGACACCTATAACGTATGTACATTACTGGCTGGGTGTGGTGGCTCATGCCTGTAATCCCAGCGCTTTGGGAGGCCAAGGTGGGCAGATCACAAGGTCAAGAGATCGAGACCATCCTGGACAACATGGTGAAACCCTGTCTCTACTAAAATATAAAAATTAGCTAGGCGTGGTGGTACGTGCCTGTAGTCCCAACTACTTGGGAGGCTGAGGCAGGAGAATTGCTTGAACCTGAGAGGTGGAGGTTGCAGTGAGCCGAGATCGTGCCAGTGCACTCCAGCATGGTACCTGGCAACAGAGCAAGACTATCTCAAAAACAAAACAAAACAAAACAAAACAAAACAAAACCAAAAAACACATATGTGCATTACATCTTTTAATGTTGAATCTTCCACAGTATCAGTTTTCTGGGCTTTCTCTCAGATGATTATCTTTGGGATGGGGTGGCCATTTATTTCAGGCCTTTATTATTGTTTGAATCCCCAAACTCTTAATGCCTTAAATAGTCACATATTTGCAAATGATTGACAGTATATTTTTGATCTGTCATTAGATTTATTCTGACAACTGACATTATGCTTTGAACATAACAGAAAGTAGACCCAGATTTTAGATTGAGTATTCAGAGACCAGAAGATTGTAGCTAGTATTTAATTCCATGCTAAAACTGCATTTTTTTTAATAAGAATTAAGCTACTTTTGATTGATCAATTAAGAGTTGATATTTAACCCACCAACTTTCCAGAAGAGAGTCTGGAAAGGGTTGAGTGTGACAGTGTGTAATGACCAGAGACACATTCCACTGCTGTTAGAGTCCTGACCTATTTGAAATCCTGATGAGAAGTGTTTGTTTGAAGAACTTCTGAGGCCTCCAGAATCATTGGCTGTGGTGGTTACTTCCATAATGCCAAAGAGGGGAGAGCAGGAAGCCCTGCCCATGGGTACCATGTCCACAGCCGTGCTATGTATGATTGGAAGGTGTAGCCTCAGATTCCAGCTTCATCAGGTCATGAGCTGACAGAATCTCATGCTGTCAATGGTTGAATTAAGAAAAATCTAGGCCTCCAGCACTGGTCTGCTGCTCTGGCTAAAATGATCTTGCTTCCTGGGTATGACAACATAGAGGTGTAGGAGGAATTGAAGCACATGTTGAGATTGAATTTGGGGTTTTCTTAGAATGCGTATGAATTTTATATCCATTTTCCATTTCTTTTATTCCCCGGAAGTTGCCTTCCTTAGGTAAAACAAAGTGTTCATGTTATTATGTGTCATGACTAAGAACATATTTTCTTAGCTATGATGTGGCCATTAGATAATAGTTGATATAGTAATTTAGTCAAATAGGCAAAAATTGGCTTTAGCTATGGCTTAGAGAAAGAAATAATTCACATTTTAATTAAACATCAGCAAAATAATTCTGATACATATTGTGTTCTGCTTTGTCTCTTGATGCATTTAAGCTGGAGCTACATTTCCCAGAATTTCCCTCACTGCATAATTCCAGGTTAGTGTGGGTCCTAAGAGACACTTTGCATACAATTTGGAAGGTGAAAATGGCCAGGGCCATGTGATTTTTATGTTCAGATAGTTGGTGCAGGTCACACACATGGTCCAGGGTCCGTTGGCTCATGCTGTTGGCATGGACAGCATCTGGGCACCTCCAGTTCTCACTGGACCACTCCTCCAGCTGCTGCTTCTCCTGGGCCAAGAGCATGTTTAGCTCCATTATGAAGAGCACTCCTCCTCCTGTGGGTTACTTGCATCATTGAAGTCGGAGGCTGGGAGGCCGTAAGGGGCCAATACAGGTTCCAGCTTGTCCTCTTGGTTCCGGTTTGTCATTGCTCTCCCTCACCTCGCAACTATCTTTCCTTCCTAGATGTCTTCCTTGCTGACCTTAGACTCGGCAAGAAATGTGAAAATCGCAGCAGAAAGTCAACTATTTGACCGCTCTCACAATTGTGTGAGATTAAATCTTTATGATAATCTCCTGTTACATATATGATTTCCCAGTGGGTTTGCGTCTCTGATCAAAGCATGATTGATACACCTGGTATGTTTTGGTGCCCACGTGGATAAGCCAGATTTTCTTTCTCTAGAAATGTTTGACTCACAAGAGTTACAAACTAAGGACCTATATATATTAGCTGGGTGAGGGGGCATATATATCTAAGGACCTTATTATAAGTCTGGCTAATTTTTGTATTTTTTATAGAGATGGGGTTTTGCCATATTGCTCAGCTTAAGGACCTGTATTGATGTAACAATCCTTCTGATCAGGGGAGCTGGCAGAAAACTTAACAAGAATCTGAATATAGAGAAGTGGGTGCTCTACCAAGTATGATGACTTTCAAGATTTCTTTTCCTATATATTTATCATCTTACTCTGTCCGGTAGCAGTTTTATTGGAATACAGATTCTCTACTGAATCTGTGATAGAGATATCCTTTTGAAACATAACATAAGATGCAGGCTGGAAACCCGGGAAAAACAATTGAAATTGCCTTTGATCTGTGAACTAAGCTGGCGGATTGTGCTGGGTGGTGATAGAAGTCTGGATTTTGGAATCATGCCAAATGAGAATCAGACATTTATTGCTGTGTAACCATAGACATGCCACTTAATCTCTCTGAACCTTGGTTTTTTTACCTGTAAATTCTGAAAATATGGTAACATTTTCAATATTTAAAAATTGGTGTGAAGACTAAGTGAAATAACAGATCAAGGTGAAACACACACATGTGAGTGCAGACATTGCCATGTACTGCCATATCCAATAATTATCTGTGCATGTTTCACCTATTTTTCAAATTCGAAAATGCCCTTGAGGGTAGGACTGTGCTTTCATCATTGTTCCTAACACTGTGTGAGGTGTTTAGCCACTGGCGTGCATCTGGTTCATTCTCAGTATTACTTGTGATACAAATGAATGAATGTCCAGAGGCACATCTTTATTGCTGATATAGCACAATTCAACCTTCTCTTCTGCGATCCCAAATAGGTAAGGCTGGCTACTGTGTTTAGAAAGTCAGGAGTGGTGCATGGATGAACGTGTGAGAATCAATGTGTCTGTTACAGCATTAGGTTAAGAATTTGTCATCTGAAGATCTTGGAAGGCCTGCTACCTGCAGTTATAATTTCTCGCCAGTGGGTGTCACCCTTGGAACACGCAAGTGTGCTTTCAAGCTTGCTTTGAGAAGGCCAGACAGACACTCCACAGATATTTGCTTCTCTCACCAGGGTAGTGTGGGAAATGATGTTGATCTCCAGATGACATTCATCATCATGGAGCCCTCCATATTGCACCTTCATCCAAGGGTAGAAAGAGCACTTGCAGAAAACTTTGCAAAGCATGCCTTTATCTGTGGGAATGGTGTTCGTTGATGGATGGACTTTGGCAAATGCCTCGTAGTGAATCGATACCATTGAAAAATGTTGTTTGGCTATAATAGCATTGGCCTCTGGAAAGGAAAACAAGATTCAGGCATAGGAATGGAAAGTTCTCCTTTCACTTCTGCATTGGTGGTTGCTGTTTTATTTGTACTTTGTCAATAAATCACTCATTCAAAAGTAAAAGATTAAAGAATAAATTGTTTGGCAAAATCTTGGCAGTATAATTCAAGGAAGCAAAATCCTGCTTCCTTGAATTGTTTGTCCTGTTACTAAGGAAGTTTCTATTTTGAAAAAACGAAAAATACTGGTAACATTCTCTGTAAAGTTACTGCTTTTCAAAACTGCTTTCTCATCAGACATCAGACATTAAATCATTCATTTATTTCAGTATTTATTATGTACCTACCTGTGTGTTAGATGTTGTATAGTTACGAGGGCATGGTGGCAAATAAGATACAATTTTTAAAAAGAACTGATGTCGGGCATGGTGGCTCACACCTGTAATTCCAGCACTTTGGGAGGCTAAGATGGGAGGATCACCTGAGGTCAGGAGTTTGAGACTAGCCTGACAAATACGATGAGACTCCATCTCTACTAAAAATACAAAAATTAGTTGGGTGTGGTGGTGGGCGCCTGTAATCCCAGCTACTTGGGAGGCTGAGACAGGAGAATCACTTGACCCCAGGAGGCAGAGTTTGCGGTGAGCTGAGATCACGCCATTGTACTCCAGCCTGGGCAACGAGAGTGAAACGCCATCTCGAAAAAAAAAAAAAAAAGAGAACTGATATGAATTAGAGTTTTATAGAGGACGAATGGGAAATAAATGGGCTGCAAAATTATGTGTCTGGTTTCTAGTTTATGGGTAGATTTACAAATAGGTAAATTTATCATACAGCTATACAGCTTATAATTTTATCAGAATAAAAATTTATTATGAAGTTGGTGAAATTAAGTGCTTTCTACTTGAGAGTGTAAATTATATCATCGGAGCAATTTGTTGACACATCTCTGAAACCTCAGGAGTTACAATTTTTGACCCAGCAATTCCAGATCTAGAAATCTTTCTTAGATGACAAACAAAGGTGTGTTAGAAAAGTACATACAGGAAAGTTTTAGTAAGAACTATGCCTATTGGAAAAAATCAAAAGCAAGAAGGAGGAAATATAATAATCACCCCCTTAGCAGAACAGTGTGGCTGGGAGGCAGCTGTTGCCAAAGCACAGAGAGTGTGTATCCTGGAGCAGCCTTCACCTTTGGGTTGCTTCATGTCCCTTGTGCCTTTTGCAGGGTCCCAGGTAGGAAAGTGTCAGGCAGTGGGTTCTCTTTCCCCTGACTTTCAGGAGGAAGCAGTGGATATGGTGCTGTGTATCAGTAATACTGTGCACAGTGCAGGATGCCCCACAATATAGGTGGATGTGGGAATTTAGTCAGGGTGGTGGCAAAAATATTCAGGGAAAAATATTAGAGAAAGTTATATAGTCTGAAACTCTTTTGGAAGGCCTAAAGGTTTTTTCTATAGTTCTCGCCTGGAGGCAGCCTCATCCCCTTAGTTAAATAAATTAGAGAAGAAACAAAGGAATGTGGGGAGTTTACTTATTTACTCATTTGGTCTTAAAACTAACCTTTGAGCCAGATGGCCCTCTTGGGGGGAGGTTGACCAAGGAGATTACCCTCTAATGGTGTTTGCTTTAGGTTTGGAACCTGGCCTTTAATCTTTCTCTACAAGTGTGTTGACTTAGGGCCTCTGTTATTAAATCTATACTGAATTAATGCAGAGAGGGCGAACTAGTCAGAGTTGGGTAGCTGCGATCTCTCTCTCTGTGAGTGGATCATGACCCCCTAGCCCACTTGTTAACTGGAAATTTGTGACTGACTGCATTTATTCATCTGTTGTGCAGCTGGGGTCTGTTTTACAGACCCCGGCACACAGACCCCAGCAGGTGGAGAGTTGTGTATTTGCCAAAACCCAACAAAAGTCGACTACAATAGACACATGGAGGTAGAACTTCTCCAAATCCTAACTGGTTTCACGTCTGTCCATTGACAAGAATGAACTTCTAGTTAAATAAGATGGAACATGGTTAAGATGAAACTACAGCGTGAAGATGGTTGAGATTCACCTGGCTGTCCTGCATGAGCTCAAGTTTTTAGGATGGGACAGACTAAATCCTGGACTGCTCACAGAATTGGCAAATGAAATCAAGTTAGCTTCAGAGAGTTCTGTTTAAAACAAACAAAAAAACAACAAAAATGTAGAGTGGTGCTGGAAAATGGAGCACAAGTAAAGATTGCTTTGATTTTCTGAAGGGTGAAAAAATTTTGGAAAATATTAGCCTTTGGGCCAACAGGTGAAGTATCTTAATTCTGCTTCATGCCAGGGTACAGTTGGGTGACCTCAGGTTCCGGCTCCTCCTTCTGACCTTGTATTAGTTTCCTAGTGCTGCCATAACTGTGTACCGCAAACTGCGTGGCTTAAAACAAGAGAAATTTATTCTCTCACAGTTCTGAAGTCCAAAGTCGAGTTGTCAGCAGGGCTGTGCGCCCTCTGAAGCCCCTGGGGAGACGCCTTCCCCGCCCCTCCCTAGCTTCTGGAGGTGGTCGCCAGTCCCTGATGTTTTGAGGCTCGCAGCTGAGTCACTCCAATTCCAGCCTTTGTCATTACTCAGCACATTTCCCGTGTGTCTTCTGAGGACATCAGTCATATTAGATTAGGGCCCATGCTAATGACCTCATTTTAACTAGATTATGTCTGCAAAGACCCTATTTCCAAATAAGGTTATATTCATAGGTACTAGCAGTTAGGACTTCAGCATGTCTTCTGGGGGACATAATTCAACCCGTAATGACACTTTCTTTCTTCTTTTTCTTTATCCTTTCATGATCTTATTCTGTTGTACGTTGTGTGGTCTATTTCTCATTCTGGTCTATACCGTACGTCTGCCTCTGTAACTTCTACCACCTCCAAACATCCCCACATTTATTTTTATGAGCAGGATTATTTCTGTTATCCATCCATACTTAGGTGAGCCAAGGTAAAATTTGAAATTAACAAGTGTAACCAGAAATGAATTAACTGGGACATGCTTTCTTAAGTGGCACAGAGCCTGAGATGGGACCTCAGTACTTGGTTGGACTTTAAAGTCATCACTCCTGCTTTCTCAATCTCAGCTTCCTCATATGTACAATGATATCCACACTTCGCAGCTTGAAAACTAATAATATGTGTGACAAACTAGGGTAGCCAACAATTCTGATGTGGGGGCCTTTGATTAGGGGCAGAGATTAGGGCAGGCTGAAGCAAACCCTCCTGTTGGGCACGCTAGGACCTAAAAATAAACTGTAGTGCGTCCTCCTTTCCCTATTGAAGTAGACACATCATCAATCCCTCTGTCTTGTTGTTTGTGACTCATACTTCAAGGTTTGTTCAAACCGGATGTCCGAAGCTACCACTAAAAGATGGAGGAACTGTAGAAGCAGAAGTTTCTTTTCAAAGAGACTGCAAGGCAGAAAGTCAAGCTCAGTCTGCAGGTCTGGTGATTGTTTCTGCTGCATATCAAAAGATGCCTATTTTTAATTTCCATATCATGTTGCCAAAGAGGTAATAATAACGAAGTGTGATACTGTAAAGGAACAGCCCTGCCTCAAATGCATGTCCTTCTTTGATCCAACCAAGCCAGATGATAGTTATTTTGCTGTCGAGAGAGCAATGACAAAAGGCCAGCCAAGCTGCAATGTTTTAGCTGGGTGTGTGTCAACTGAGGACAGATGCCTGTGCCTCTTCAAGCTGGAGGCTGAGAAGGCTCAGTTTCATTTGTTCAGAATCCAAATATAAAAATTGGTACGCAAAAATCAGCTTATGGGATCCAAGCTCCCAGGGTGTGAGAAAGATTGAAGTGTGTCTATGTTTTTACTTTTAGTCTGTGGAATAGTATCCTGCAGGCAGGAAACTGAATGGATACAGGGAACCATTACTTCTTGTTCATTCTCTTTCTCATCTGCTTTGAATGAAAGCTAATTTTTGTGCTACCTGGGAATAAGGCTACTTATTTTTTTTTAAGAAACATTTTCCTAGGATGTCATCAGATAGTTTGAGTTGTGCTTTATTTCAAAGTGAAGTAAAAAATTGCAAGAAAGATAGTACACCATTTATCTTGATAGTGTCAATTTAACAAGTTGTTTTCTCACTTTTAATCTTCCTTAATAAGTACTTGGGAACTCTGCCTGCCTAGTGCAGTGGCATTCTGAATGCTGCCAAGTGCTGTTTCCTACCACAATTCTTCCACCAGAGCAATGTGGGTACTTTGATCTCAGACCAGGAATGAGAATTTTTATGAAGCCAAACACTCATATTGAGCTGAAGCATGGACCATGCTAGCCTTTCAGCAGCCAGATTCAGGCTTTGTGTGAGAAGCAATGGTTAAACAATCTCCATTCCCCAAGGGAATGAGATATTTTTGAGCCAGTCAGTCCTGATTTTCTGGTTCTAGGAAGGCCACCTCTGGTCTCTTGAAACCCTTGCTAAGGGTCCTGGTACACTTTCATTTAAAGGATGAGGCTATAACTTATCAGACTCCACCATCTAGAAGAGGGGCATTTGCTCATACTGCCCTAAAGAAAACAAATGGACTCTATCATAAACAAACTGTTCCTAAATTTTCTATAACAATCCTCAATTTGGGATAAGGACTAACTACCCAGGGTCAGTGTCATTGAGTTCAGCCTTTCAGCTTCTCTCAAAACAAATTCTGTTTCACATTACTCTGGTATAAAGTCATAACTTCCTAAAAGAATTTATGGGGACCTTCATATTTTTGTATCTGCTCTATTCTCCAGGCTTCTAGCCATATGGAACTACTCACTCACTGCTGAATCTAATGATCTCTGTGGAGAATGACATTTCCCCACTGAGGTGTTTCCTGCCCCTTCTCCTTCCTTGCCACCTGGATAACACTGGGCCATTCATTGCACTGTGGAGCACAGAGCACAGAGGTTAAGAGCCCCTGGTAACCTAGTTCTACATCCAAGCTCTGCCATTTACCATGCATATTACGTTTGGGCAGATTACCTCACTTTTTATGCCTCTGTTTATTTATTGGGGATAAATTACAGTATCTACATCAAGGGGTTTTGAAGTATGCAGTAACTAATTTGGGTAATATATGTAAGTCGTGTAGGATTGTGTCTGGCTCAATAAGAGTTAGCTAATGTTATTACAATTCAGGTTTTCGCTTGGCTGCCACATTTCCCAGGGCCTTTTAGTCTTGGAGTAGTGCCCCTGCACATGCTCTACTTGTACCTGGTTCTTTTCTTTATTATATCACTTATCACGCAGTATCGTGGTGAGGGAAAGAAGTCTCTGTTGAGATGAGCTAGAGTGGTCCTGTTTGTAGCTGTCACCACAGAATAATTATACTCCATCTTTTTTATTCTCTCCTGTATTGAGTACTCCAGTCACTTAGAGAATGCCCCTTAATCCCATTTAGAAAAAAAAAAAATTCAGGTTGCTGCCAGCACTCATTTAATTTTACATAAACATGCTCTTTGAGGCTGAAGCAAATCTGACTGATTTTCAACATGAAAATAAAATATAAAAACTGTTCTTGGAGTTATTTCTAAACAGAACTAACATCAGAATCATCTAGATCATCAGAATGGTCTATTTTGGAAAAATCGGAGTCAGAAAAATTCTTCAGCCAACAACTGTTTGAGAGCCACGTTAATATCATGTGTAGGAATGCTACAATTTCTAGGATTGGACATTTTCAGCAATTGAGAATTGCTATATTTTGTTAATGGAAATACCACTACTAAAAACAGAATGCTATGAATAGAATGATGTCTTTTGCTTCCAAAGTTGATATACTAGAGCGATGGGAAAATAATAGTAAAAGTGAGATATTTCGTGGCAGTAATCTTGGGGTAAACGCTGCAGCCGCAGCAGCACCAGCATTCTTGGGGCAAATGAAAAAAGGCTTAAATTCCCAAACCACGAACCCTCAAAGATACCACATAAAAACTGTAGCTTTCAAAGCAGGAGATGATGAAAACCATGCCTGTGAAACATCCCATCCTGTTCTTTCCTTACTGGGCCCAGGGCACTTCCTTTTACATGCTAATTTACTGCCGTGAATCTGGGAAGCTGTTTCGTTTCTTTGGCACGTGACATGTTCTTCCCCGCCTGTCCCCCCTCCCCCCAACCTTTCTCTATACAAAAAGAATAGGATGCCTTGCAGAGTTCGTTCTGGTGGAATTCTGCTTTGTTGTAGATCTGTGTCTGGCATGGCCACACATGCAGTGATAAGGATTCAGATGTGCAAAATGCCCAGACGGGCTCATGTCATCACATATCTTTTACTGACGCTCCTAATACCACAGTCCATATGCTGGAAATGCCACAGGACACAACAAAATCTTGATCTGTAGCAGCTATGATCATTTGGTGCTAGTGAATCACTGTTTTTCAGTGGACTTATTAAGAGGCAAGGGTCTGAGAGGCACAACCATGAACACAGGAGAAAGATGAAACCTTCAGCCATCCTTCCAAATGCTTTCAGACACCAGGGAGTAAAGTTCTGTGTAGATCAAACAGCTGGGAAAATTGAACTTTTCCTTTGCCATCCAGATGTTTCTATGTACAGGTCCAATTTCTTCAACGTTACTTTGTCTCCTTGGCAACAAAGCAGCTGATCCCTTTAGTGCCACTCTTCCTTTCCTCTCATTAAATTTTTCTTTTAGTTTGACTCTGTCCTCCAAAGCTCCTGCCTGTTCCTTTTCATTGTTAATTCCCTAAGCAGTTCTGATACTGCAGTCCACACGACCGTGAGCACAAAAGTGTTAAATGAAGATATCATCGCATGGCAGTCAATCAGCATTTTTAATTCCGTTAGCGACAACTTTAGACATCTCTGATGTGGAGTCACAGATTCCATCATGAAGAGCTTCTGAGCAACTTTCAAGTATCTTTAATACTCAGCATAGAAGGTTTCTTTCTTTCTCCTGTGTAAAGCCAGGCAAATCAATAAAACTCTTCTCAGTGACCCCAACTGTATTAGACATATGTATATTCACCCATACGTTTATCAAACATTTGTTCTGGCCTACTCTATCCCAGGCCCTGTGCCACTTCTGTAAGCCCAGGAGATACATGATTAACAAATGCATTGCTATGGACTTGGAGGAAACATATCAACAGATAGTTACCATATACTGTTGTTATGGACTGAATTGTGTCCCTGAAAAACTCATATATTGAACCCCTAATGCCAATACATCAGAATGGAACCGTTTTTGGAGATAGGGCCTTTAGAGAAGTGATTAAGTTAAAAACAGCGTCATTAGGGCAAGCCTTAATTCAGTCTGACTGGTGTCCTCATAAGACGAAAGATTTTGGACACACACAGAGATACCAAGGAGATTTGTGCCACAGAACCCTTTGTAAGCCAGAGAGAGAAGCCACAGGAAAAAGTTAACCTGCTTTGCTTAACGGTCTTGGACTTTTAGCCTCTAGAACTGTGAGAAAGTCAATTTCTGTTGTTTAAGCTACTCAGTCTATGGTATCCTGTATGGCAGCCCTAGCAGAATAATACAACTGTATGTCATTGTAAGTACCGTATGTGAGTACGAAGAGGAGGAATGAGATCTAGTTGGGATTGGAGATAGGATTCAAGAGAGACAAGAAGAGGTAATATCTCAGCTAACTGTTAAAAGATATATTTATAAGCAGCATGTACATTTTAAAGGCATCTTCTATCACGCTTTTGGCATAGAAGAAATATATTCACATTGAATAAGAATTCAGCAGTACACACGTTTCCAGCATTTGTGTGGGCCTTTTCTATTAACATGTAAAAACAGAAACATCTGATTGAAGAAAGTAGTTTCCAATGTTTTTAAAGGGATGTCCAACCTTGTTTTTAACTGACATTATACAATATCCTCAACATAGAAAACAGGTTTTAAATTGTTGCCGTTGAAGTGGGTAGTGCGACCCAAGGCCCATCCACTTAGCCTCACTCCCTAAAATAATTTGTGGGGCACATTTGATTATCCCAAGGTTCTAAGGAGAGTTATTTATCTAGATAGCACAGGGCAGAACATTCTCCATGCCAAGGTCAGAGCTCAACTCACTTGCAGACAGAGACTGAAAACAGATGAGCTTTCATGTCAGACGTGACCTTTCCATGGAGGCCTGGCATGTCGGAGGACAGTGTGGAGCGATCTGGACTAGGCTGTAGCAAAGACTTAGAACAAAGAAACAGAAGAAGGACCACAGGGACAAAAGCGCCATTCACTGCCATTCCTGGGCCAGCGGCTTCACCAATACCCTTCTCATTGTCTGGTTTTGCGACAGTACACGTTTTTGAACTAGAACACATTCCTAGAAGAGTAAGTTTTGAGTAAAGCTTCCAAGGAGAAAGACGCTGCGTTTGTTAGAAGTAGAGTGGGAATTACAGTTGTGGACATGAGTAAGATCACTAAGAATGGTTGAAGGGTGTTGAGAAACAACGGACTGGGGTATAAATTAGCCTGAAGGTCATATATATGTTGATCTTTAGGAGAGGTGGACTCCTGAGTAAATACAGAATCAGTTGGCTGAGACTCTCAAAGCCCATACTGAGGATTTTTCACATCAATCCTAGATATTAGCTGTTTTTCTAGACTTTGGACCTTGGGCATGTTTCTGAGCTATGGAATGTGGTTTCTTCATCTTCTCTGGTCGCCTGCTTTTGCACTCACTTTTACACTTTGTGAATACGCTGACTCCAGATGGTCTCTCTATTTCTGATGCTAAGTCTTTTTGTAAGCTATAAGCTTTGGTTACGTGTTCATGGGCCTATTCTAATTTGATTACCAATTGGTTCCTTGACCATTAACTCTTCTGTAAATCTTATTTACCCCTCTACTTGGATCTCTCCTATTTGTGAACTTCTAAGGGGCCTTACCTCTTCTGACCCCCAGTTTACCCTTGAAGAAAGGGGATTGCTCATACGATGGTCAAGTGCAAGGATTTAATGGGTCTTGGTGCTAAGTGATGGCACATTTAATGGGATGAACAGAAAGGTTAACAGTCTGTGTTCCTACCTTGTGTGTTCTTTTTAAGTTTTCTCCCTTGAGATTCACAATTGCTCTTGAATTCTGTAGTCCAATGTAACTGTGAGAGACACGTTACCATGAAAAGGGCCAGGAAAAAGGACCCTAAAAATCCCTTAGTCTGATTTTGGTGAGGACCCTGGTTCTACCCACAGTATAAGCAGAAGGCATGCCAATTCGAGAAAAGCTTGTATTATTGATTGGGGCAAAACACTGAGCTAGCAATAAAGAGCATGTATTTGTCTGAGCTTTGCATATTTCTCCACGTAAACTGATTGTGATTGGGCGGCAAACAGTTGGCTGAAGATCTTGGTCACTGGCTTAAGAACTTCTGTACATCACTAGCAATTACCATTAAAGGTCCCAAGATAGACAAATCCTAATAGAAGATGATTCTGTTACTGAGCACAGGCTGGCATAAAAGGAGGGAGAACTGATAAAGGGGGAAGCCAGCTGATGCAGCGAAGGTGGTGAAGGCCAACGTGAGCACTCAGATGGCAGACGTGGGAGGGAGGAACTCATCCAGAAACCACCGTAAAGAACTTCCAAATTCCCAAGCTGCTTCTTTGAGTAGAAAATCTGAAACAGAGTCTTGGCAGAGCCTGGTGATTGGGAAACGGCAATCGCTTTGACCAGTTACATGTTGAACGGCTGCTCCGGCGTGGCAGTGAGCTTTCTGACTCGGGGGAGGCGATTACACACTGAAAATGTGGCCTCAGTGTGTCCCGCCCAAGGACCCCTGGAAGGCTGCAGTTAATCAGCAGGCTGGTCATCAAGGGTCACTTGACATTTTGCAAATGTGTTTTGGATACCTGGGAAAGTCTGTGGATACATTCTTTCAGTGTCCCTACAGAGCTGGAACCAGCGGTGGCCAAATGGACATGTGAGGCACTGCCTGAGCACATGGAACCATTTTGGTTGGGAGCCCAGGCCAGGGCGCGATGAGCTTGTCTCCTTCCTGCTGTCTGACTCAGAGGCAGAGGCCACTGGAAATAGCAGGACATGGTGGATTAGAAGCTTGAAAATCAGACATTCTGGGAGCCTGCAAACCAACAGAACAAGAACAAAGGGACTCAGTACACAAGGACGGCCCCTACCACCAGAAAACCATGAGGGAACTAAAGGCTTTCTGTGTGTCCCATTGTTCCCTGCAGAATGTCTGGAGAGACAGAAAGCAATCATTTCACTGAACCAAAGTGTGTTATTACCATCAGGAACATTCTTAGGGTGGCTAAAATACAGGGCTCCTTGGAACATGAGTCAAATACCACCTTCCTCCCGTCTATCTATGGACGCTCTATTACTCTGTGAAATCAAGTAAAAATGAACCTAAGTTTCAAAGAGAAAAACCTCAACAAGAAAGGGAGATGAGAGAATAAGCCACCCCTTTCATCTTTTACTGACAAATTGTAGGGAGTTGGTGTGTTGCTTGAATGAATAGAAAGCCATGTTTTGTTTGCTTTTTTTAAAGGTAGCTGCTAGAGTCAGTCCTTCCTCCCGTCCACATGGCTTTCTATTAGAATCATCTTCCCTGTCCCCATCAACACCAAGGCCACTTTCTTATCTTCTACCAGCCCAGAACAACAAAAACACGGGACCCAGGGCAATCTTACTGTTTCACAGAGAATTCTTCAACTTGCAACTCTCTTTATCTCTAACGCCTACATAGTTCCTGGCATGGAATAAAAAAAAGACAATGTGATAGTAACTAAAAACAGCACTGTCCTAAGGACTGAGAAGAAAATATATATTTTGATTCTGAACTAAAAGCTGGTATTATTATATTAATATGCTCATTTCAAATAGAAGTAAACTGAGGTTTATACAGGTTTAAAGAGATTAATTTGCCTAAGATTATATTGTTAGAAAGTGGAGCTACTTGTGAATTCAGATCACCTGACTTCAGAACCTATGCTTGCAACCATTTTTCTTCTTTTTTTTCTCCTCCTCCTCCTCCTCCTCTTCTTCCTCTTCTTCCTCTTTTTTTTTTTGGAACGGAGTCTCTGTTGCCCAGGCTGGAGTGGAGTGGCACCATCTTGGCTCACTGCAGCCTCCACCTCCCGGGTTCAAGTAATTCTCCTGCCTCAGCCTCCTGAGTAGCTGGAATTACAGGCATGTGCCACCACACCCAGCTAATTTTTTTTTTTAGTAGAGACAGGGTTTCACCATGTTGGCCAGGCTGGTCTTGAACGCCTGATCTACGCCTGATCTCATGATCCACTTGCCTTGGCCTCCCAAAATGCTGGGATTACAGGCATGAGCCACCGCACCTGGCCCCCCCCTTTTTTTTTAAGAGAGCGTCTTGCTCCATTGCCCAGGGTAGAGTGCAGTGGCATATCATGGCTCATGACAGCCTCAAACTCTTGGGCTCAAGTGACCCTCCCCACTCAGCCTACCGAGTAAGTAGGACCACAGGTGCATACCACCATGCTCAGCTAATTTAAAAACCATTTTTTTTGTGTGTAAAGACAAGGTATCATTTCACTGTGTTGCCCAGGCTGGTCTTGAACTCCTAGGCTCAAGTGATCCTCCCTCCTTAGTCTCCTAAAGTGCTGAGACACAGAGCCAGCCCAACCATTTTTGTATGATTCAAGAATAGTATTTATTTTCCCAAATTGATCTACAGAGTAGATAAAATTTATCTCAAATTCTCACAAGCCCTTTTGCAGAAATTGATAAACTCTAAAATTTATATGGAGATGCAGGGGACCCAGTGTAGCCAAAATAGTTTTGAAAAACAAGAAATAAAGTTAGAGGACTTACCCTTTCTAATTACAAAATTTACTCCAAAGTTACAGTAATCAGTTTATGGTCAATTGAGTTTTGACAAAAGTGCCAAGGCAATTCAATGGGAAAAAAAAATCACCTTTTCCAAACGAATGCTGGGACAATTGGCTATACATGAACAATATGGTGAATTTAGCCCCTTCTCCCATATCATACACAAAAGTTAAATAAAAATGTTTGATAAATATAGGAGCTAAAATGCTGTAACTTTCATAAGAAAGCATAGAAAATCTTTGTGACCTTGGGTTAAGACAAAGATTTCTTAGCTAGCACACCAAATGCATAATCCATTAAAGAAAAAAATTGGTGAAATGGACTTAAAAATGAAAACCTCTGCACTTCAAAAGACACTGTTAAGAAAATGAAAAGACAAGCCACAACTGGAAAAGCATATTGGCAAATCAGTATCTGATAAAGAACCTGGATCTAGAATATATAAAGAATTCTTACAAGACAACAAAAAAAGAGAGGTGAAATGGGCAAATTATTTGAGTGGACATGTCTCCAGAGAAGATATCCCAATGGCCAATAGCACATAAAAAGATACTCAACATTATTAGTCGTTAGAGGAATCCAAATTAAAATGAGATACTACTCTATACCTACTAGAATAGTTATAATAAAAAAGAGAGACAATAAGTACTGATGAGCATGTGGAGAAACTGGAACCCTCGTGTTATTGGTGAGAATGTAAATAGCGCAGCCACTTTGAAAAACAGTTCGGTAATTTCTTAAAAATTTAAACATCAATTTACCAAGGGATCCAGCAATTTTACTGCCAAGTATCTGTGCAAGAGAGAAGAAAACATGTCCACACAAAAACTTATACATAAAGTTTTTTGTAGCAGGATTATCTATGCAGCCCAAAATCGAAAAAACCCTCAAATTTGTTTATCAGCTGAGGATGTATAGGGTCCAGCCCTATAGGGTTCTGTGAACCCCTCCCTGTTGGTGTGGAGACAGGAAACTGTAGAAATAAAAGACACAGAGATAGAGAAAAGAGAGTTTGGGCTCAGCGGTCCACTGCCAGCCAAAGTGTGGAGACCTGCAGTGGCCCCGAGTGCCTGGATGCTCTGACTTTTATTGAGTACAAAGCAGGGGGCAGGGAAGGTCAGGTGAGGTAATGGTGGTCAGTGATAGGGTCAGGTAAATCGCATGTCTTGGAGACAGGGGGCCCAAGACTTTCAAGTAGCCGAGGCAAGGAAAAAAGCTAATGTGTCAGTGCTCTTCGTGTATTTGTCAGAAAAATCAAGGACACTAAGATTATCTTACTATTTTAAATTCTTATCTTTTAAGAAAAAGAGAAACCAGGTGCAGAAGCAGAGCGTGACAGTGGACATGGAACGTGACCACTGAAGCACAGCGTCACATAGAGACAGTTAAGCCCCAGGATGTCTGCTGGCCTCCCTGACAGCCGCCAGGCCTTGCCACAAGAGCTTAGGGGAGCAGAGTTTTCTCCTAACTCCCCCAGGAAGGAGGTATCATGGTCATTTTGGACATCTCCTTCCCTAGCTGGCTAAACAGCGGGCGCTTTCACAGCACTGGCGCTGCCACACAGCCAAGGCGCCCTCCAGCAGCCCTTATGCGGGCGTGACAGAGGGCTTAGAGCATCTTGCCTTAGGATCACTTTGTTCATAATGTCACCTCAGTTCCATGCTTCATAACCCGATAGTCATTAGTAAAATTAAAGGTTATATTGAGTACATATCTTTATGATTATAAGCAACTATAAGATTATATATGATTATAAAAAGGAATAACAGTGTGCCTACAGTTCTAATTCTTTTCTAAATCAATGTTTATAGGGAAACAGCCTGAGGCTTCAGACCCTTGCCACGGCACTTGCGGGGTTTCCCCACTACAGGATGGGTAAATAAGAGTGGCATATGGCTGGGTGCAGTGGCTCATGTCTGTATTGCCAGCACTTGGGAAGCCAAGGTGGGAGGACTAGTTGAGGCCAGGAGTGCAAAACCAGCCTGGCAACACAGTGAGATCCTACTTCTACAAAATATTAAAATAAAAATTAAAAAAAATGATGTAGCCACACAATGGAACACAATTCAGTGATAAAGAATAAAATACTGATAATATGGATAAACTTCAAGAATGTTCTGCTAAATGGAAATAGCCAGACACAGAAGACCATATGTTGTATGATTGCATTTATATAAAAAGTCCAGAAAATAGATTCCTGGTTGTCTAGGATTAGGAGTAAAATCGGGGAATGGCTGCAAATGAACATGATGGATCTTTTTGGAGTCATGGAAACATTCTAAAATTAGATTGTGGTGATAGTTGTACAACTTTGTAAATTTACCAAACATTGCATTTTATACTTAAGATGGAAAATACATGGTTTTAAAATTGTATAACCAGTTAAATCTGTTAAAAAGAAAAGAGTTTTCCAATGGGTAAATGAATAAGACTTCAGGCCTTTAACGTTTGCTTTTTTGGGCTGTTACTCATTTCTTGGTTTTAGTTGTTGCTGGCCTAGAATCCACCATTTATTTTTTCAGACATGACTCAGTAATATCAACTCCATTGTCCCAACTAATTTACCTAATCAGAAGTTTGGATTATGGACAAATTGAGCCATGTACATTCTCCACTCTATATAGACTTATACATGCCATTGTCACTGAATATTCAAGTTATCTGATCTTCATTGTTGTCTTACCATTTATTATTCTTTTTGCCAATTTCAGTACAGATGCCTTGTGAAGTCTTTTTCTGACTCTTCTTACCTGTGATTTCACAACTTAATTCTTCTTCTCAAACCCCCAATTTCAAATTGCTACCTTTGTTTTGACCTGTATTTCACAGAAAAAGTAGAGACCATCTAGTGTGAACTAATATGAACTTCCTTAACTTCTTGTCTTCAGAGTGACAGATATATTTATTTGTAGCACAGTTGTCATTCCATATATCCTTACTTGAGTTTGGCAGTGTCTCTCCTCTCTCAAATCCTCTAAATCTTAAGCTCTGCATCAGCTTATCTATGTTTTTATTTTCTTGTGTGTGTGTTTACATGCAAGCCATTGGACACTGATTGAATACTGAGAGTCACATGAATGCATTGGAGCCAGAAAGGTTTATGATTTTTCAATGTCAGCTGGACCTCTGTCACTACAAAGTCATCCTTTAGACATCTCTGATTTGCTCCATCTTCCATTTTCCACAGGAACCATCACAAAAATTTACCTCCATCCTTATCTCTCAAATCCTCAGCATATGGCTGTATTTTACTCACACTCTTGGCAACCTGCCTTCCACTTCACCTATACTTATGTTCTTTCTGCCATTTACTCCTGTGATGGACTGAATTGTGTCTTCCCAAAATTCATCTGTTGAAGCCCTACTTCCAAAGTGAGGTTATTTGGGAATAGGACCTTTAAGGAGGTCATAAACGTTAAATGCTTTGCTTTGATCATTGTATTAGTCTGTTCTCACATTGCTTTGAAGAAAGACCTGAAACTGGGTAATTTATAAAGAAAAGAAGTTTAATTGAGTCACAGTTTCACATTGTTGAGGAGGCCTCAGGAGACTTACAACCATCGGGGAAGGCACCTCTTTACAGGGCGGCAAGAGAATGAGAACCAAGCAAAAGGGGAAGCCCCTTATAAAACCATGAGATCTTTTGAGAATAAATTCAGTATCATGAGAACAGTGTGGGGGAAACCATACCCATGATTCAATTATTTCTACCTGGTCTTGCCCCTGACATATGGGAATTATTAAAATTCCAGGTGAGATTTGGGTGGGGACACGGAGCCAATCATGATAAACTTTGGGTTCCTTTTTATCTTAATTCAATCCATTGATTAGTCAGTGATCCTTGCACTTAGTGTGTGGGGTAAATATTAGTGACAATGCTCTGTGCTAAGAGCAGTGCAGGATAAGGGATGAACCAGATTCAAGGCTCTTGCTGTCTAGTAGACAAGAAAATGCATGTGCCAAGCAATCCTAATACAAAGCAGAAGGTAAGAAGTGCCAACTGAGAGGTACAGAGATAGACGGACTTAAGAGACGAAAGAGAGGTCTTTGTTTAAAAGATTAGGGAAGACTCTATGGAAGATCCGGCATTAAATAGGGCTGGTCTGCTAGTTGTGAAGACCATGCGAAAAGCGCAGGATCTGAGCCAGAGTGTCAGAAAGCTGGGGCAAGTCCCTAATGGCTTCCCTTGGCTAGGAGAGGGAGTTCTCCAACCCCTTTCACTACCTAGGTGAGGCGATGCCCGACCCTGCTTCAGCTTGCCCGCCTTGGACTGATCCCACTGTCTAACCAGTTCCAGTGAGATGAACCAGGTACCTCAGTTGGAAATGAGGAGATCACTTGCCTTCTGTGTTGCTCTTTCTGGGAGCTGCGCACTGGAGCTGTTCCTATTTGGCCATCTTGCTGGAAATCCCAAATAATTGTTTAAATAAGGAGAGGAGTTTTTAATACTCAGTTAGAAGTCCTGGGGTAGTTATTCTAGTGCTGAAGAGTGGTTCAACAAAGTCATATAAAAGGTTTCAGCTCCTCCCTCCCTCCCTCCCTCCCTCCCTCCCTTCCTTCCTTCCTTCCTTCCTATAGGCCTATCATCCTCAGAGTGGTTGCCTCATTGTTGCAAGATGCTTGGCAAATATCTGTCCACATTCTGAGCATGGAAAGATTGAAAAAGGCAGAAGGCCAAACTGGCATGCCACAAAGACTATCTCTAAAGCGATTTCCCAGAAGCTACACCAAGTGATTTCTGCTTACATCTTATTGGATAGAATGGAGTCACATGATCACTGTAACTAGAAGGTTGCTAGAGAGTAGGAGGCGTGTGGTTGGGATGTGGATCAACCACATGCTGGATGCGTAAGTCTGAGTTAGTTGTGAGGGAGCCAAGTGAAAATATCAGGTAGCCAGCTGAACAAACGGGTCTGTCTCTTGGGAGTGTCAATCTTTGGCCTACCTGGCTCACCTGGATGAACTGAAATGTGAAATGATAAGTTCTGATAAGTGTGTTGTTATCCTACCCTGCAAAGCATGCTCCCGTGTGCATGTGTGTGTTTATGAAGGGAGAATGGGGCTTGAATATGACTGCCAGCCTAACAGCTAAGTCTGCAGGCTGGGTTAATGTAAAGAATGAGAACAGGTTTTAGAGATGGGGAAGGCTTGCACATGCTGAGGTCAGCAGCCTGCTACAAAACAGGTCAGAGCCATAGACTATCATGTATGCTTTGAGCTCAGATCAGGCTGTAGTGAATGATAAAAAGATGTAACCCAGTTTGTAGATCAGAGGCAAACTATGACCTGCAGGCTTAATCCAGTCAGATTTTGTAAATCGTGTTACTGGCGCACCTATTTATGTGCTGTCCATGGCTGCTCTCATCCGAAACAGCAGACTTGAGTGGTAGCAACAGAGACCACATGGCCTGAAGGACCTAAAATATTTACCGTCTGTATCTTTATAGAAAAAGTTTGTTGACTCTTGGTGTAGATCATACTTCTGATTAGGTTAATATCAGATTAATTATACTGTAGGTAGACTTCATTTGGCGTATGAGGGATTGAATATGAGTTGAAGATTACCTATTAGATCTCTCATTTGCTCTCTTAGTTTCCGTCCTTTGGAGACCTTCCCCTTTCTAATAGTCATCCTATCTGGGGTATCTGTGGAATTTACAGGCTCAGAGGACTGTCACAGCAATATACAAGATGGAGGCTCCGCTAGATGTCATGAAGGAGGGTTTCACCACCCTGCCCTGTATCCTAAGGAAACTTTCAGGTTTGGTGATTGATCTCATTGTTTCCTCCTCTCAACCACTGACGAGCTTAGGACAAGTTTCAAGGAAAGGTTGTAAAAGGTGCTTGGTTAAAGTCAAGATTCTGGCTGGATCTTCTGGCTCCCCAAATAGGAATTTCCAAATCAAATACTGTAGTAACCGGGAGTCTGTTCCTACTAACGACTATGCAGTAGCTCATGTCTGGTCACTGTCCTGTCAGTTTCTATGCTTCTAGACTATTGGACAGAGGAAATGAGCAAAACTAATTGGTTTGATTTTAGAAAGAAGCTCAATGGTCAGGGTCGGGTGCTGGGGTTGTTTACCAAAGTAGTTAGTTATAAAGTGTCCTTTCTAAGGATTTAGGCATGAAGCAATGTCTTGACTGTATTACATCAGCATTTCCCCAAGTGCTCAGTGAGATAATGTATTAGGAAAAAAAGATTTGGGATTAAATCCTGTAGAAAATGTTGGCTTGAACAAATCCAACCTGTTCACTACTGAACTTCTAAGATCCTTTAATTGTTAGTGTTGATGGAAAATCTTTAATAGGAGGACATGTTATGCCGTATTTTTCACACTTGTTTGATCACGGAATGCTTGTGACTAAAAACACCTTTATTAGACTAGTATTCAGTAGAACATTTTTTGGTAAACACCGATTTAGTCCATCACCTGCCTGACAGTTGGATTGTGAGGTGGATATTTTTTTCTAGGTTTCTTTGAATAATGTGATTCTAGGTTAAAAATCCTTCAGCCATAGGTCACGATTAGACCTTCACTAGTTTAATCTCACAGATAGGAGATGAATTCACTTGAGATGAGATAAAAAACACTGTTTAGGTAGATGAAAAAACTCATGCAGTGGGAGTCACGACAGGTAAAGTAGAGCATTTCTGCCACCAACTAGCTGTCTTAAGTTACGTAAGTTAAGACAAGTTACATAAGTTATCTCTGTCATAGGATCCTAACCTATAAAATGTGAGTGATAATACTACCTCTATCTCAAGGGCTCTCATGATGTGTATGTGTTTATGTATATGACTTTAAATTTAATCCCTGTTTTACCTGTAAGGAAACAAATTTTAGGTTCTTCAAAAGGTTATGAAAAAAAGGTGAAAATTTATTTAGGCTGATTTTAGTGTAACATTTTTTTTTATAAAATAACTTTATAAAAGAGTCCATCAAGATATTATATAGAAAATGCACACTAAGGTAATATATATACACTTCATAAAAATAGAATACATCTTGGCAATTGCTTAGAGTCTATTACCACCATGTACAGTGTATTGACGTTTAACATTTATGTTAATTTGAACATAGGAGATTTTTTAAAAACCAAACCTGTTCCACTGGTATTTTTAAAAATTGTTTTCATTGACAGGAAAATTTAAAAAATCTGGAATGTAAAAGTTATGAAGCTAACTGGATGGAAGTTTGTATTAAAATGTTAAAGTTCTATGCAAGGGACAACTATCATGAGGGCAAAGTGGTATTTTTTTCTATTATCATAAGTGGTTCAGCCGATTTCACAAAATCACTGAAAATGATATCCTCGTTCTGAATGTTCAATCAAGATAATCACTTTGTAGGATCAAACAAGCCTTCTAGTAGTTGTGCTATATTTTAAAAAATGAGTAGTGTTTCTTTTTCTCCTTAAAATGAAAATAGGTAAGTCCTGTTATAAAGTATCAAGACTTACAAAAATCTCCATGAGTTATAAGCTTTGATCAAAACACGTAGAAATCAATTTTATGATTCTAAAAACAGTCAAATACTCAAAAACTCTATTTGACTTAGAATCAGTTGTTTTCATTTTAAGTTGTTTGGTTTGGCTTTAAGGAAAATGATCTTAGGTACTTTGCAACTATAAACCGTCACTGATACGTCTGTTAGATGTTCAGAATAATCTTTGGGAAGTAACTGCTCCAGTGTAATAAATAAAGAAAATAACAAGGGACTTTTCTAGAACTTACTACAAGATATGACCATGGTGGGATCATGAAAATACCTCAGAAGTACTAAGGAAGGCACACAAAACAAGAGCGTAGCACCGTTTTCAAGTTGCCAAGATTGCAACTGCTCGAGAGAGAGAGTAATCTGGAAGGGGGCTTGATTGCCATGAATAATGCAGCTTAAATATGTGGAATAGGCTTTGGAGAGTTCCTTAGTACGGATAGGCAGACACAGCTATATAAACTATGAATGTGGTCTGATATTCAATGGTCCCATTGGCACTGTAGGATGAGGCTCGGACCCTCATGCGGTAGGTCTCTGCTTCTCGTAGCGGTCGTGTTGTATACACCACTCCTTTCAGGTTTTCATCCCTTAAGGCAAAAGGAACAGTCTGTTCCTCATCTACCATGAGGAAAGTTGTCCTGGGATGCATCACTCCATCCTGCGTGTATGCAACCAGCCGGATTAAATCTTGATTGGTGGCTATTCCAAATGGGAGGGAGACGAGTTTGTATTCCAATGCATATGGGCTCAAGGCACATTCCAAATCATTGGGTGGACAGTTCTTGAGGCAGAACCTAAGGACAACAAACATATGAAGTACACGCAGTTATCTGGAAGCAGGAGGAGGCATGATGCAGGTGATCATGAGCCATGAAACTTTGAGGCACTGCATGCAGGAGGCAGCCTGACTGTAAAAGCAGTCATGCTCCGTGTCGCTAACTCAAGCCAGACACCAGATGACTACGGAGATCCTGGTGTGAAACCAAATATCTGTCTTGCAGCTCCATTAAAATCAGAAGTGTCTGAGCCATTGAAGTAAGTAGGAAAAAGCCACAAGGAGTATTTTCTTTAAAATGAAAAGTCAGTTTTGGAAATTAAAGCGTCTGCATACATATTGGAAACACATACTTCTTAAAGAGGAATACGAGCTACATTTAAATTATGTAGTATCTATCCTAACACTCAAAGGTAAAATAGAATATATTTTGTTTATTTTTCTAAAAATAATAAAACATCAATTAGGATTGCTGGTGGGGGAGGGGCACTTCCTTTTGTAACTGTTTTTCACATTATTTTAGATTAAAAAAAAAAAGTTTTTTAACCAGAGCATACCATGACTTCTTTTTGAGTCATCATGACTTTTAAATTGTTTGCCAGAAATCTATGGTAATAGAGAGGGAAAAAATGCACAGAGGACCATTTTATGAAGATAGGATTCTTCAGTCATAGTATTTTTAGAGGTTTCGTTAAGTCTGTATTTTCGATTTTCTCCTTCCTATTCCAAGTCCCATCAGACAAATCACAAACAGGTTTTTGGTGGATTCTGGGCAGCCTATACTTGACTATGCTGCAGTAACTTGGTAGGCATTACCAAGAAGAAAACAAACGTGAGCTGCAGTCAGTATTTGGTTTCAGAAACACCTTCCTATTAGCAGTGTCTATCCAAGAGGAACATTATCACTTGTTTTCAATCACCCTGTTCACTTGGTACCTGGATTGAGTACAACATTTCTGGAAGGGAAGAGAGAAAATAGAGTAGTTTATTCAGAATGCAGAAAAGGCTGTTTCAGACAGAAGGAAATATAAGTGAGATGACGTCTGAATGGGCAGACAGCTGACTCACCCTCACTCATCTCCGTTCTCATGGAGTGGTGAGTCGGAGCAACAACAGAAAAGCTGCTTCATGGTGGGCTCTCAGTGTGCAGGCAACACAACAGAGATGGAAAACCTCAAAGAAAGGCGGGCTCTATCACTTCATAAAACAGTGCTGCGGTGGCAGAACGAACTCTACATGTTACATGGGGGGTTATATACTGGGAAGACTGCTCCAGGCAACATTGGCAGCCAGGAGTGAGCTTGGGTAGCAGTGGCTGCTGCAAGAGGAGCTCATTTCTTGCCCATTCATTGAAGTGAATACTCACTGTAACCCCACATCCTTCTGCAGTTACTGACTTCCTGTGAGTTACACATGACAACAGACAAGGTTTATGTTGGTCAAGGAGAGGGAGGAAGGATTTTCAAAAGCATGTCTGGGATGAGAAGGCAAGACATACCCTGAAACAGGATCCCGTTGGTAGTTGGGTGGACAGGGTGTATCAATGCACTGGTAGCTTCCTCTCATGTTGAAGCACATGCGGTTGGGCCCACAGCGCACATTCTGCTCCAGACACTCATCGATATCTAGGCATAGCACAGGGAACATGCAGCATCAGCAACGGGGGTGAGAGGCGGCCATCAGAGCAGGCACTGTGGATGCGTGACTGGAATGTGGAGGGCTAGGATTCCCCTCCCATGAATGAACTTAGTCACACCTAAGCTCCTTCAACCACAAAATGGGGATCATGACACCTCACGGGCTTATTTCCCAGACGGCCTTGAGCACACATTTCTTTATGTGAAAGGACACCAAAAAATGAGAGCTACAAAAGCAGAAGGGAGCCATTAAGAGCTCTCTGGTGTCTTCTGTATTTGGAAAATACAGTGCATTTGAGTTTTATAAAGCAAGTAATATTTTAAATATACTATGAACAAGACAAAAATTTAAAGGATAGTTGTAAATATTTTTTGCAAAGTGAAGAATCTCCTTAAAATGTGAGTGATCCGTGCTTAGTATTTTGTTTTATAATGTCAAATTGTTGAATGGAAAATAGGGTCTTAGATATGAGAAGAGTCAAGTTATAAATTCAGGAGAGAGGGTACAGGCTAGTCAGATCTTGAGGAGAGAGACAAAATGAACAGGATCAAATGAGTGGCCAAGGCAGCGCAATGTAAGCTGATCAAATGGAGCAGTTCGCCTGGATCTGGACTGTGCTGAGTCCATCCTCCATTGTTACGGTAGTGGGATGGTCTCCTCGGGGTAATGCTATGGGGAAAATATGGAAATGAAATACTCTTTGTTGTTTTTTACACTAAGTTGTTAGGTAGACACACACATAAGTGCTTCCTGAAAATGAGTGTTTTTGAGCCACGATTCTTAATTTGAGGTTTATATTTGAGCATCCAGGGATCTGAATGAAAATGTTTGTGTGTGTTTTGTGTGTGTGTGTGTGTGTGTGTGTGAGAGAGAGAGAGAGAGAGAGAGAGAGAGAGAGAGAGAGAGAGATGGAGAGAGAGAGAATGTGAGATTGCCTGATGGATGGATTTTCTGGAAAGAGAGTCCATGAAGTTCAACACAATTTTTAAGGAATTTTGAGATCCTGAAGGTAAGAATCATATTTTAGAGCAGTAGTTTCCATATTGGTGCATCTTCATCCCCTTGGTGTGATGCATGAATGTTTTCTAGCAGTAAGAATGGAGGTGAATATTTCAGGGAATCAATTCCCATATTCTCATTTCCATAATTCTCCTCTCTAAAGTCAATTTTCCTGAGAACATCTCATGGCTTGGAGGTCTCTGTTCCCTTCTCCCTGTTTCCAATTTTCTTCAGATTTAAAAAGACAGGTTTCAACTAATCTCAGAGGATAAACAGAGAGTAAGAATATTAGTAATAAAGACTGATGGGGGCAGGCCTTATTTTATCACGGCTACAATCCAATGGTCTTAGCTCTCTTTTTTTTTTTTGAGATGGAGTCTTACTCTGTCACCCAGGCTGGAGTGTAGTGGTGCAATCTTGGCTCACTCTAACCTCCGCCTCCTGGGCTCGAGCGATTTTCCCGCCTTAGCCTCCAGTGTTATCTGGGACTACAGGCATGTGTCACCACACCTGGCTAATTTTTGTATTTTTAGTAGAGAGGGGGTTTCACCATGTTGGCTAGGCTAGTCTTGAACCCCTGATCTTAGGTGATCCACCTCCAATTAGCTCTTCATTTTAAGTTAGATTTCAGAAGTGGGTTGGTTGCTATGGGGACACCTACTAACATTTTTGTTTGAACAGAAAAATCACCTTAAACTTTTCTGACAGTAGATCTGATTAATTTGACAGTGAATACAGACTTTCAAATTATGTAGTGTGCATCCTCCATTAACCAAGGGAGTTAAACCTGCGGCTCTGAGTTTTGATGAAAATATATTTAAAGTCTGTGCACATTAACATAACAATCTGTATAACAATGCCAGCATTCACATATTTCAGAACTATTTAAACTTAGAAGAAACTTTAGTGGTTAATTTTTTAAAGTATAAGTAAAGTATAAGGTTTTCAAACTCTAAGTCAATGGGTTGCGTATAGCATCGGTCCTGATATACAAGAGGGAAAAATTACAAGTAAATGGACTGAATTGGTCTCCAGAGGTGGGTCCTGAAGGTCAAATGTGGTTCTATCATGGAATCTGTGCTAAGAACAATGGGCATGCACAGTAGTACATAACTTAGTAGTTGGATAATGGTATTTATATTGTGACTTATATTTTTGTATGAAAAATAAGCATTTTACATTTGGCATTTTAGATAACGATATTTATAATGGGACTTGATACAAAAATGTAAAAATTTTGATACAAAAAATTTTTGCATCTTTGTATCAAAAATAAGCATTTTAGATTTGGCTCCAAATATATTGATTTTTAAGGAAACCACAAACAATGCAATTATTTACTTAAAGCAGTAACAGTCTGCACAAAGTAAAAAGATGTTGTGTTAGAATGATATGGAGTAAATAACTTTTTAGTTAGTTATATGTGCTGACAGTGATGTAATATGCTATTACTAGTGTAATACTAGGATTAGTTTTCCTACAGGAATGAAACACAATGTGAAACAACTTTTTATTTCAGTTAAGTCTTGCCTACTGCCTCCATGAAACAATTTCTAATTATGATTTTTAGATTCTCAGTGACGTGAAAAGCCTTCTACAAAAATGTGAAATTCAATGAGCCTTATCATCCTTCTCTCATTAAAAAAAATTTCTCTTCGTATTCATCGTCCAAATTTCATTTTATCTCTCATTTTCATCATGAACTCTTGCAGAAACATGGAAGCCGGTGGGTTGCAGAGGTCCGTGACAGTTGTGTGGAGACGAGAAGCTGGATGCGTATCAGTGTGCATAAGTAGTTATTTAGTAGTTACCTTATATTTTTATTGGGTAAATATGAATCTATAGAGAAATATCAGAGTCTAATATAGAAATATACACTTTCTATTAAAGAGCTGGCCTAAGTACTGAGGTGCTGGGCAGTCCTCTTCTGTCTCTGGTCTAGCACTGTCTTCTCAGGGTGAAGCATTCTGCCTCTAGGAATTCACTCACTCTACTCATTTACTTTACTCACTGTTCTTTAAAAAGGCAGAAAAAGAAATAGAAATTCTGTTGTCTTCTGTTCATGGACAATGTGGTGATGTCTGGTTTCTATTAAATATGAGAATATTATGATTGAAATGAAAATATTTTGTAACATAAATATTATTGCTACAAGAAAAGAATCCTAAAATGAGCTGAAAAATTTTTAGATGAACAGCTTTAGAACATATGAATGTATTTAACCAAGTGCTTCTGAATACTTAAATAATTTAGGATAAACATACTTGAAACATCTGTCTTATAGAAAATATAAGTAATTTAGATTATTGATAAACATTATGCATTACCTTTTTAAAACATGGATGAATAATAACACTCATTTTAAATGCGGTGTTCATATAACGTTTCCAAATTTTCAGACGTAGATTAGTGGTGCGTAAAATTAGCATAAAGGTCTTTTAGTTTCTCCTCTCTGGGTCTTAGGCAATTTTTGATTGGTCATGCTTTTTGTTTTTCATTTTGCAGTCTAGGGACTTCTACTTTTGACTAGAGTTTCTGTTCTTGTTCAATGTCAAATTCACTTTAATTTTCATTTATTATTGACATTTCTATCAGTAAAAATCTTATAAAAAATCATATGCAAATAAAAAGCAGTCTTTTGTTCCTCATAAATGCCTCAAACACTTTCTGAAACTATAAAAAGAATGCAAGTCATTATTTAGGGCAAAGAAAAAGGCGTAATTGTTTTCTTTCAAGTCTTTTTAAAACCTCAAAAATATGTAACCCATTTAAATTGCAAACATTTCAAGTGACACCTGTTTCTGATTTGTCCATGTTATTTTCCACTCTCTGCAGCACGACTGAAAGCTGAAGCATGTTTTGAACTAAATGAGTGACAAAGGCAATTTAAAAACTGGCACAATTTAGAAAGGGAGGAAAATCCTCTAATGAGAGTAAAATATAACCCCTTAAAATCTGGCGAAGGGGTTGTGCGTTTTAAGTGGTTATTCCAAATGCTTCGGTGACTGCCCTGCTGCCTGCCTTGGTGCCTGGAGGGCCTGCAGGGAGTGTAGTTTTAGTGTGGGCATTGCCACTCCCTCAGAAAGACTCTTGGGTTGAAGAACTGGGGAAAGTGGTAACATCTGGACAAAGCGCTGTCACCCCATCCTGCTGCCTCAGTGCAATGTGCCTCGTGCTCCCATCATCCCACAGACAAAGGACAATTCTAGACATACAGATCTGAGGTCAAGTCCTACTTCTGCTCTTGCTTGTTCTAGGACATGAAGGCTCACATCAGTCTGAGAATTAGTTTTAGAATGGGTGCAAATGATTGCCCTTGACAAACACATACTGCTGATTAAAATGAAATAATAGTTGCTTTGGAAAAAGGTAACAATATGACTAAATAAGTGATTCTACTACTTTAAATCTGAGTAAAATTCTCTGCATGGGGTAGGTTCTCAATAAATGTTTGGTGACTGATGGCCCAGAGCAAAGGTTATTATTACTCAACTTCATGTATCATCTCCAGCCCATGAGACCCAGTGGGGACTCTCAGGGAGTGTGAGTGAGTGAATGGGTGGGGTAGAGTGGTGTGGGTGAGGTGGCGGTGCTCATGGTAACCAGGATGAAGCCACTGTCCACCCTGGTTTTGCCTCCTGGAATGCATTTTCCATGAGCTGCATCCTAGCATGTCTTTTGTGAAGCCCATAAAGAGAAAAAATTCAATCTAAATTTAATTGCGCTGATTGTAGTTTTCCATGACACAAATTAATACAATTCAAAAGCTTATTAAGACCTACATAATACTCCTAGATTTTGTCTACAAAATTCAAGGCGTTTCTTAGAAGATTTTTAGGAGCTATACAAGTTCTTTCTCTTTAATATAAGTACATGTTGCAATATAATCAACCTTACCAAATTACAATGCTCTTTTCATAATTTTGTGTAAAAAAGGAACTACTGAGATTGATGCTTTTTTCTTTCTGTCATTGCTATACTTTGTTACAGGAAAACTCTGTTACAAGGACCAAAACTCTGTTACAGGACCAATGAGCTATATTTTGACTTATTTACATGTTTGTCTCCACTAGACTACAAGCTCTTAAAGGGGACAACTATATCTTATCTGCTTAAATCCTGCAATGCTAGGACATAATTGTTACACATCAATGTAGACTCAATGAATGAATGAATCATTTAATTAATTACCAAACTGATCACTCTAAAAATAAGTCTAATAAGAGAGACAACATATAAAATAATGCCTAACACCGAAGTAAATTTACTGAGTAACCTTCTCATTTTTCTCTTCCATTTTAGTGGAGTTGTAAAAAAAAAAAAGTTTGAAGGCATCTATTCCCACTAAGTTTTAAAAATAAATAATATGAACTGGCTTAGGCATTCTTGCTCCTTCTAGTAAGACCATACCAAAAATGTTTCTCAACTATTTGCTGGCTTGCTCTCCCATTGCTTCTCCTACTTGCAAAAGCAATATCTGAACATAATTCTGACCCATGGGAATGGGAAAGAAGGGAGAGTGATCACTAGGAGAGTGATTATTCCAAAAAGCTTCTCACACTCTATGTTGGCTTTTAGCCAGGTTCCAACAATAAACATCCCAATGTTTTCTCACCTTGGCATGTCTTGCCATTGAGTGTGAGTTGATAGCCAGGTGGGCAGATGCACTGATAACTTCCAAAGGTATTCTTACACTCATGCTGGCAGGCATCTGTATTTTCACATTCATCAATATCTGTTCAGAAATAAGGCAGAAAGTATCACCACACAAGAAAAAAGCAGACACTGTGACAGAGCCAACTCTCATCAAGTTGTTGATACACATTAGAAAAACGTCTTGGTGATTTTATACTCGTGTGTTAAAAAATGCTCAGAGCTATTTTCTATCAAGATCTTTTTCTAATGTTATAAAAATATTAAACATAGTACTATATACAAAGTAATATATTACAAAATATGAACATTTCTTCTGTAAGCACATATATGCTGAAGTCCCAAAATGGTCAATTTTTATATTAAGAGTGACATGACAGAGGAAACAAATTTAGACAGGATCCTAAACCACAGAAGTATGAAACTCTTTATGGAATAGTAGATATCACCTAAAAGATAACGTTCTTATTGAGATTAATTGCAAAAAGGAGTGTTTATTTTTACTGTATTTCAACATTGGCTCTCTCTCTCTCCCTGCAGCCCCACCCATGCATAGCTTTCTCATACACAGATATCACATGGAAATGACTATTTTTGTGATAAAAATATTCAAGTTTTTTACACAGTTCTAATGTACTAATGACAAGTACATACATATAAAGTTGTGTTACCTTTGGCAGGCCATTTAACTTCCCAAGATCTCAGTTTATTCTTCTGTCAAAACGGATACTTGAGACCATCAGCCCTGAGTCACAGTTTTGGTGAAAGGTTCATATATATTAATATATGGGAAAGTAGTCTAGAAAGGGCTGTCTGCTATTATTAAAGCCATGCAAACAGCAAACAAGGAAGGTGAGAATAGATGACAATTCTAAACGAATTGCTATTTGCTTTAAAGATAAGGTATGTGATTTGGGAGGTTAAAGAGATCTTGTCCCAGTGGTGTTTTGCTTTGACTAAAATTAAAATTTGCTCATAGTCTCTGAGCATACACCAACCAGTGGAAGACTAGTTAACCAAAGTGTTGATTCTATGACTTGTGTGAGTTTTTACTTCTTTCCGTTAAAATCAGCTTTAACTTAAAAGAACAGAAATGCAAATGATGTTGAACTACAAGTAGTTAACACAGGGCTTTCCCAAGTATGAAGTTTAAAGTGCCCCAAAATGTGATTTCTGCATTCAGAAGCAATGCAATGTTCATTTTTCCTGTTATCTTTGGAATCAGTTTCTTCAAAAACTAAATTTTAGCCCAAGTCTAACTATATTTCATAGTGTTAATTTGAATCTTTCTTAACTTGTCTATCCCAGATAGTTAATTAAAAGCATTTGGTGTTTATTGCAAGTTGGTCTTGTGTGTAATTCCAAAGCTGTCTTCAATCTTACTGTAAATTTCTTCATTAGTACCAATACTATAAAATACCATATTTTAAGACATGTGTAAGCCTATGAATTGTCCCCAAAGAAACTTAAATACCTAATAATGGACTAGCTATAAATTTTTACTTTAGATTGACCCTTACTGTGAAATAGTGGCTGCCTCAAATAGCAGAAGACAGTCTGAGGAAGACGATTGTGCTAACATAACACTGGTTAAACAGAAACGGAAGACAGAAAACATTTATAAGACTCTACTATGATGAAACTTCAGCCATAGATAGTGATGAAGAAGTAGAGAAATGGGTTATTATTCAGGAAACTTTCTTAAAATAAGTTGGACCTTCTGATAATTTGGAAGGAACCGGCTAATGGTGTATAGTGTGGAGGGTGTGGTTTAATTCATTTTAATAATGAAGATTTTTGGCCAGGAAAGTAAAGGTTGAACAGAAGGAAGTGCTTGTCTAAAATGAAGGCTGAGAGTGGGATGGTGACCTATTACCTAAGGTGTGAAAACCCTCTAGTGGGAATGATTATTTGGAAGAAACTCTGAAAGACAAAATGTCAGCTGTTAATTCTGTCAATAAAAGAACAGTGAAAAACTTTAATGAAGAGTCAGATCAAAATTGTGGGCATAAAAAATTACCAAAACTCAGTGATTTGTAGCAGATTGAAGTGCTGTTTAACGTACTAGCAAGAATACTGGAATCCATGTATTTAGCAATTAAACAGTACTTGACCACATGCAACAAAATATATAGAGAATTGTCAATGAATGCATTAATGTTTGGTGAGCAGAAGAAACCAGCACTGTCAACAATTCTGGTAAGCTAATCACAAGGAAGAAGTTTCCATAGCTCTTATGTGAAGCTGCAGGTACATCAGGGTATCTAGACAGAAAAGTGCATATTTTTAGATGAACCTAAAAAGCAAAGGGGTAAAGTTTGAGTGTCCAGAGGGACTCAGGGTCCAACTGAGTAGAGATGATATGAGAAGACGAATCTACCTAAGGTTGACCAAGAAGTACATCTGAGAAGATAATAATGCAGGAACAGGGCTTGGGAAAGGGTGGAAAAAGAAACAACAAAAATTGAAGATAGAAGGAGAAGACATGTTTAAAATGTTCAAAAGAAATATTTAGCAAAAAGCATAGTTAGGAGAGAGTAAGTGAAGTGTAGAACACTTATGAGAAATGTAAGAAAATGGGGCTGGCATGGTGGTCTTTAAACAGTTTCTTTCTTCATTCCCTCTTCATTTCCCTCCTGCTTGCCTTCTTTGCTTTGATTTCTTTTTCCAGCTAACAAATAGTAAAACGAATTCCCGCTCGCTCATTCCCCTTGGTGACTAGGTCAATGACACGCCAAATGGAGACATTCACAGAAAATTGAGTTAAATGAATGACAGATGCTAACATTTGCAACTTAACTGAAAACAAGGTCTCAATTCTTAAGTTAAAAATTATACTTCACTTTTGCAAACAAATGAAATTATAGACTTGTGAATTTAGATAGAGATACCGAAAGCACATATTTTAGAGCAATGGAAGCAACTTAATTTTGTCCCAACTCATATTATCTTTTCAGTGACATACAAACATACGCAATAATCAAACAGCAATTCCGTGGGCACTGTGGAGCAAGTCAATGGGATGTTGGTTGTCATACAGAACAAGCAGTGAACTGAGAAGCTGAAACTTTCACTTTTAAACCACTGCTTTTGCATCAATCAGATGTGGCCATAATCTGATAGCATTACGTTCTGTGGCATTATTTATATTCTCTTTTAAATAAATCTCATTCTGGATGCCACTGAAATTCATGTCTATATAGCATTAAATTTAGTAATGCTTTCAGGGTGATCAAACAGAGAAACTTACTATAACACAATAAATTACTAGAATGCCCACATACAAATGCATAATTTATTTGACTCAAGTCTGTAATAGTTTTAGGTGCCAAAATAAACGTCTTAAAATTTTGAGTCAGTCCGGACTTGAGATCAGTTGTAGTTCACTGCACCCAAACAATCACAGGTGCTGTACATGTACTTCGACTCTGATCAGTAAGAGAACTCACAGAAAGGCAAGGGAATACGGCTGACATTTACCTACACATGTGTCATGGCTTGCCTCAGAGCCTTCGGGGCAAGTTTTCCTAATAGTCCTTCTAGTCCTGGAGAGAGATGTTCTGCTGTTTCTATACTCTGAGTAGGAGCTGTAGAGATGTGAGTACTGTCTGTAATGCTGTTGAGGTTGATAGTTGTTTCTCACAGGGGAGAACCGTGCAAGGTTATAGCTACTGTATTGAGTGCCATAATTTGGCAGCCTCTCCAATCCAGCGCAAGATTTCCCGTCCCCTAATAAATGTTGTCCTGGCGGACAGATACACTTGAAGCTGCCGGGGGTGTTGGAGCACTGATGTGCACAAGGTTTAGGCACTTGTTCACATTCATTAATGTCTGCTCGTGTGCCATGATACATAAAAAAGAGAAAAAAAAACACACACACATACACACAAAACACAGGAATAAAGAGTGAGTTTGTGAAACAAACTGAAGACATTGTTACCCTCCAAAGCCAGGCATACAGTAATGTGTCCTCAACTGTTGTGAACTTTTGAGAAAGCTGTAATCATTCAGTCATGAATATATAGACAGACTGCGAATCTCCCCCTAAATACTACATCATATGCACACGTTTTATTTGAACATTCACATTGCAGCAAGTGGCTGAGAAAAGCAGACACACTAGTTCTGTGAATCCATTCTCCTTTGACTCTCAGTTGTGACACCCTCAAGATCTAAGCAACTCTGTTTTCAGCCTTGTCTCCTTGATCAGTTTGGCTAATTTGGTATCCATTTTTACATGTAATTCTAAGTGTAGCATTAACATTTTAAATCTTAGGAATACTACACTAAGCTTTCTTGGTTCAACTAGGCAGAGACATCCTAAATTGTTAAAATTTGTGTATCTTCCTCTGGGGGAAAAAAGGCACAAGAGAGTGTGGAATCACACAATTTTCATCAAACTACACTTGTAAAAAAGTCTCAGATAGTACCTCTTAAGAAATTTCCCACATGTACACGTATGATTGTATTATTTTTTCTCTATTGACAAATATTTCAGATGGAATTCTGATTTTTCTACTGGTTGACAATGTTGGAAGCTTTCTAATATGTCCATATATAATTTAAAAATATGTAACTACTTTTACATGTATTTTTACATCTTTATTTAAACGACTTGGTCTTTCTGCAAGCATCATTGCCCTCCTAATTCTCCACACAGCAGCCAGAATGATCTTTTCCAAATGTAAACCACATCATACTGCTTGACTGCCCAAGACCTTCCATGTTTTCCCATCATGGGCTCTTTATCCTCCTCATCCTCTGCCTACCTTTGCTCCAGCAGCCTGACGCCTGCTTGGTTGTTCCTTGATTATGGTCAGTGCATTCTTCTCTGAATTACTTTGCCCTGGCTTCTCCTCCACCTGGAACACACTTTGCTCAGACCTTCTCATAGTGGCTGCTCTTTCCCTTCCTCTAGTCTCTCAGAGAGGCTCCCTGGATCACAGAGCTGCTACCCCAATCTGGGTCTCTCTTTCTCCTTACTGTTTTATGTTTCCTTAAAGTACCTATCACTATCTGAAACTATATATTTGTTTTGTGATTCTTCTTTCTCTCCCTGAAAGGTAAACTCCACAAGGTCAGAGACCTGGGCTGCCCTGTTGAGTGATGTAATCCTGTAACCTAGACCACAATCTGGCACAAAGTAGGTGCTCAATAAACATTTGTTGAATAAATGAAGGAATGGGCTTGATATCATGTGCCAAATCAAGCTGTGAACAGTAGAAACAAACAAACAAAAAAAAAATGGGAAAATGTGGTCTTAAATACACGAAAACCAGGTTCAAAAGCTAATGTAGATCTTAATTCTGTCAGTAAAAGGAAAAATGAAATCACATCTCTAGTTTGCATTTAGTTATAATATTGGTAACTAGTGACTCCGATCTTCCATACCATTATAAGTTTTAGAAGTAGGATTACTGGCAAAACTACAGAATTTAAAATTTTCTTATTTCTGAATTAATAATTTTGAATTAATAAACAAGCCAAGCACATTTTCCCCCAAAAGATTAAAAAGAAGAAAACAAAGACATAGAATCAGTTCTTCCTAAGATATAAACTGACCAAACCCATAAAATTTAAAAAAGTTATTTTCTTTCTATTGCTAGGTCAGCACATGGAGTCTGTACTTGCAACTCTTCCTATAAATTGGAAAAGTGAATGAAAACCAAATTCTTTAATTCCTTACCATAGTGGCATGAAAGAAAAGAATATAGAAAGGTAAAATAAAATAGGAAATTTTGCTTTCAAAACTATTTTAGTAGGTAAAAATTAATATTTTAACTCCATTTGGAGGCAATGGTTCTGCATTCTTCCTTGTTTTATTCCCTAGCCTAATGTCTGAGATCCAACCGCTGGCCAAATTAGTGAACAAATACACCTATTTCATTCTGAAAAGTCACTGTTATGGCTGATCAAGATGTTAAATTAAATATAAACGGTAATATCTAAATAGATATGCTCCATATTCCTGCTATTAAAAAGCATTTCTTTTAAAAGAGTTTCTAGTAATGGTATTAGTTTGAACATTTGCTACATACAAAGTACTATGCCAGGGACTACATAAAGACAGAGCTAAGTCTTTTTGGGAGAATTTGCTATCAATAATTGTTAAGTAGACAACAAGGCAACCAATCTGAAAAGCATAGCATGAAACCCAGAAGCTAGTATTTTAAAGCCCACACAATTATTTTAGTGCTATTAAATATTTTAGGGAAGACTACAATTTGATAGATCAGTTTCTTGATTATAAATGCATTAATTTTTACCAAAAGTATGTGGTTATCTTCTTACAGATATTTTCTATTTGCCTTCATATTCAAATGTAATGAAGATGAAAACAAACAGGCAACTGGGGAGAAATGAAGGAGGTATTTTTAGCAAAGGGAATGGCACTCCATAAGCATCAAATATATGATAAAGTAATAATTATGAATTTGTTTAAATTGTGTGCCCCTATTTTAATACCTCACACCTGAACTTTCATACTACATACAATTATACTTCATACTCAAATAAAACTTATCTATGCAAACATTTAAGTCACGTGCATAGAGAAATAATGAGATAATCTGGATAATTAAGTTGTTATGGCAACTATATCTGAACCTCAGTTTGATATGTGTGGTGTATAGCAAACACACAGTAAGTGATTATTATCACTTGAAATTTCAGTGTAAATTGAGCTCAATATGAAGTCTCTGAAGAAGTATCCAAATTATATTGAATGACTTAAATCAATTTACGTACCTTATAATTTCAACAAAAGACCGTTTGATGATAGAGTGGCCCAGAGCGAGTTGGTGAGGCTAGGTAACATTAGTAGCTTTATTACTCAACAAGTTCCTATTAACTTACCCATGCAGGGTCTTCCAACTCCTTGAGACCGATAACCTCTTGGGCATACACAACGATAGCTGCCTCTCGTATTCTCACATATCTGATTATATCTGCACTGATGGGTCCCATCTTTACATTCATCAATATCTACAGACATGGAGGCAATAACAGGTAACATTTCCTCTTTCAAACCAAAAGTCATTGTATTTAAAGTTAGCATTCTGTAGAATTGCCAAAGGTTGTATTTCTCACCAAGTAGTTGAGATCATAACAGGTTACTACTTGAAATCAGAAAACCTGGGTTCAAGTCCCAGCTTTGCCACTTTACCTGGCTCCTTATTATGCAAAGAGTTTTATTCTCAGCTTTCTTTTTTTCTCCTTCTCTATACCCCCTCCTCTTTTGCCTCTTATTTATACAAATGATTAGAGTTTAGGCAGATTGAGAGCAATAGTTCTATATTGCTTCTGATCTACAGTTACATGTTTCTAGCAGCTAGTTTGACAGCACCATCTCCCTTGTTTTACCACTACTTCAAACCCAGCACATCTTCAGTGCCTTATCCTTACTCCCCTATTTATGATAACAGCACTCCTGTGTTTCAAGTCCAGCAAGCTTTGAATGACACACGATGTTCTGTATTCCTGCTATTAAAAAGCATTTCTTTTGGCTGGGTGCGGTGGCTCATGCCTGTAATCCCAGCACTTTGGGAGGCTGAGGTGGGTGGATCACGAGGTCAGGAGTTTGAGACTACCCTGGCCAAGATGGTGAAACCCCATGTCTACTAAAAATACAAAAATTAGCCAGGCATGGTGGTGGGCACCTGTAATCCCAGCTATTCGGGAGACTGAGGCAGGAGAATCGCTTGAACCTGGGAGGCAGAGGTTGCAGTCAGCTGAGATCGTGCCACTGCGATCCAGCCTGGGTGACAGAGCAAGACTCCTTCTTGTATTAGTTTGAACATTTGCTATATATAAAGTATTATGGTCAGTCATCTTTAACTTATTCTCTCAGTTGCCAAGATTGGGTAGTTCTATTTCCAATCAAAACCGTGTATCTCCCCATTTCCATTCCCAGCCAGATGTTTGCAGTAGCTTCTTAAACAGTTTCTGATCTTTCAACTCATCTCATGTCTAATTAATCTTATACATAATTAGGTTCAATATTACTAAAAATATTTGCAGTTACATGTAACTGTACATGATGGTCTGAGTTGGCTGTTACTCTTTTTTTTTTTTTTTGAGAGGGAACCCTGTCTCTACTAAAAATACAAACATTAGCAGGGTGTGGTGGCTCATGTGTATAGTCCCAGCTACTCTGGGGGCTGAGGCGGGAGGATTGCTTGAACCCAGCAGGCAGAGGTTATGGTAAGCTAACATTGCGCCACTGCATTTTTTTTTCCCGCTCTGTCACCCAGGCTGGAATGCAGTGGCGCAATGTTAGCTTAGCGCAACCTCTGCCCGCTGGGTTCAAGCAATCCTCCTGCTCAGCCCCCAGAATAGCTGGGACTACAGGCATGTGCCACCACACCCAGCTAATTTTTGTATTTTTAGTAGAGATGGGGTTCCACTATGGTGGCCGGGCTGGTGTCAAACTTCTGGTAGAGTTGGCTGCTACTCTTAAAAGATAAGGAAAGTACTGACCTATATCTATAGTGTGAGAGCTGAAACAAATCTTTGAAATTTGATGCTTCAACTCCCATCACCAGTTGTTTTTTTAAATTATCTAAACCACCATGAACTTAACTATCAACCAATGGCCAATATTCCTTCATCTGTATCTATACCCCACAATCCTATTACACTGTTTTGAAACAAATTCAAGATATACTATAATTTTATTAATCAATATTTTAGAATTGTTTTTAAAGAAAAACCGTGCTGTTTTTACAATGAGAAACTTAAACTTCTGTGTGATCGTAAGACTTGTCCAAGGTTAGATGGGTGTCAAGAAGGAACAATAGTTTTAACATTGTATCCCAAGTTCAGCTCGTTCCCTCTTGCGCACGGCTTTCTTGCTTTCCTTTATCTCTCTCCATCTAGTTACATTCCATCCAAACCTGTATTTAAATGTGATCATCTCCACAACCTCCTTCAGTGACTCCTATTGGATACAGTCACTCTCTTGGGTATTCTTGTGCAATTTTATTTGTTCTTCTTTATGGTGTTTCATTCACCTTGCATTGTAGATTTTTGGTTGGTTTTTTTTTTTTTTTTGGAGGGTGGTTACAGTAGAGAGAGTGGAGTAGGCCAATAATTTAACCCATAAATTATTTCTTTCTCCTGTGTTTGTCTTTTTCTTTTCTTTTCTTTTCTTTTTTTTTTTTTAGCAGGAATGAGATCAGGAATGGTACTCTTTTATTTTTGTAAATGCTGCCGTTGCCAGCTGTGCTAACTATGGTAGGCTGGTACAGAATAGGCATACACAGAACAAACGTAGGGAGAAATATAATTTACGTTTTCGTCTGGTCATTAATGTGACATCTGCTAACTCAGCAGATGCAGAATAGACAGGCAAAGCATAAATTTTGGGTAAATTATAATTTGTTTGGTCATGGATTTGATTGTTAAAGAATAGGTAGTTCCAAAATAATTATATTTTGAATTTTAATAAATCTCTACAAACATTTTTTCTTACCCCTTACGAAATTCTTAACATATATGCTAACTTTCATGTTAGAAATTATGTGAGACAGTATCAATGCTGTGGATATTAAACTATGTAACCAAATATTTAATTGATGGGAGCTCAAAGTGGTCATAGGTTTTCATAGTGAGCTTCCATTTCCAGGTATAGTCATGACCCTGGGACCCAGAGCTCAATTATCCTAGAAGTTGGGAGTACTTATGGAAAAGAAAGGTTTCCTTGTTAGCTTAAATTTACTCT
The DNA here is from genome assembly GCA_963573385.1 of Cacajao melanocephalus. Classification (NCBI taxonomy): domain Eukaryota; kingdom Metazoa; phylum Chordata; class Mammalia; order Primates; family Pitheciidae; genus Cacajao; species Cacajao melanocephalus. The sequence goes on along the minus strand of CAUYLG010064861.1, from coordinate 31,240 downwards.
AATCATTAGTTTTAAAATGAATGCCTTACTTGACTCGTTGATGGTAAACTGATATCAGTCACAGAAACAGCCAGACACTCACCAATACAGGTTCCGTTTTCTGCCTTGGTCATTCCATTTGGACAAAGATCAATGCACTTATAGCCACCACGGGTGTTCGTACAGTGCTGATCTGGTCTGCACACATTCTGTCTACACTCATTCACATCTTGATAAAAGAACAAAGGTAATGTAGACTGAAAAAATGATTTATTCCACTTTTCCAGAAAAATCATACTTTTGGATTTTAGGGATATTATATATATGTGTATGTATATATATATTCATTGCATTATCATTGTATAAGGTTAAAGTGCTTAAATTCAACAATGTATGTAACACCTTTAAAACAGAATAAAAATAAAAAACAAAAGCAAAATATTGCTTCACAGAGCAACCATTTCCTCCTCCTAGAAAAATAAAATTATATATACTATATTAACTTATATACATACGTATGTATACATAATGTATACATACATATGTACAAATGTATACATACATATGTACATAAGTTAATATAGTGTATATATTTGCATACATATGTATACACACTATACATTTGTATACATACATGTTACATATACATATAAATAATAAAATTATATACACTATATTAACTTATATACATACGGGTGTACACATTTGTACACACATGTATGTGTAACATGTTATATGTAACATACATGTGTATACATTTGTATACACATGTATGTAGGTGTAACATGTTATATGTAACACATGTATACAAATGTATACATACATACGGGTAACACGTTATATGTAACATACATACGTATACAAATGTGTATGTACGTACATGTAACATACATTATGTGTAACATACGTATGTAAACACATGTATATGTACATGTATATAATACTTTCACAACAAAATAGGAAATGTTATGAAGAATCAGTATGTAATTAGAAAAAGAAACTCATAAAACATAGCATTTGTCTTCATTTTTTTTTGCATGGATTACATACATGATACATGCTTGATATCCTATATATGACTCAGTACCAAGACACAGCTTATGCATTTAGATCAGACATCATTAAGAAGTTATAGAGGTATCATTCCTTTAAATTCAAAGCTCTTTTCTTACCCATGCATTTTCTGCCTTTGAGGTGATACCCAGGTTCACATCCACAGTGGAAACTTCCTATGACATTGAAACAGCGTTGGTGACAGGGGCTGGATTCTTGACATTCATTAATATCTGTTAAATAAAATAAAACTTTCATTATGTGATACTATGAAACCTGAGTTAATTTACCCCAAATGTTTATCCTTTTAATGATCTTGATCATTAACACATTTAATATCTTCTCTAAAACCTATCCAACATATTTGCACTCATGTGATCTGCTAAATACTTGATAGAATTAATTGCTGGATAGGGTGTCTCTCTTCAATACTCTTAAAAGTAGACATCTGCTAATGATACAGAACTATGTCAATGAAACACTCCTCTACTTTAAGTGTTTTGCCATATGGCTCTCACTCCTGTTTCTAGGAAGTTTCAGTCCTGGAATGTTACTGACAGATTGGGATACTGAAGACAGAGGAAAAAACCCCAACAACACTAAGGTCTTTTGCAACTGACCTTTCCTCCCCTTTCGTGCTGCTATTAGCCTGGTGCAGGTCTTTATCACCTTGTGTCTGACTGCGTTAACATCAGCATTTCTCCTCATTTGCAGTCACCGCAAAATTGTACTTCCTAAACACCATCTGGGTCATAGTGTAGCAAAAAGAGTGTGCAGGCATGAACTCCTCAAAATCTTGGGCACTTGTCTGTGGTTTTGTACTTTCTTTCCTTTCCTTCCCTCCAGTCCCAGAGGGAGAAAGCCCTCTTCTCCCACTGAAGAAAAGTCCCCCTATTTCAGCTTTTGAGCTCTGCAGCCCATCTTCCCCTTCCTCACTAAGATGAGGACTGTGGTCCATCAATCATTCCCTCCTCCTATGAATTTTAAAAGTCTTTTCAATCTATCATTGATGAGCCTTTGGGTTGGTTCCCAAAGGCTATTGCGAATAGTGCTGTAATAAACATGTGTGTGCATGTTTCTTTATAGTAGAATGATTTATAATCCTTTGGGTTATAATTATTTGGGTACCCAATAATGAGATTGCTGGGTCAAATGGGATTTCTGGTTCTAGATCCTTGAGGAATCCCCACACTGTCTTCCACAATGGTTGAAATAATTTACACTTCCACCAACAGTGTAAAAGTATTCCTGTTTTTCCACATCCTCTCCAGCATCTGTTTCCTGACTTTTTAATGACTGCCATTCTAACTGGCATGAGTACATAAAGTGACAAAATGTGTCCAAACTGACTTTAAAGTACAAATTTTATTCTGAAAATAACTTTTCCCGCTATTTCTAAGCCTACTCGACTCTGAAGTAATTTTCATTCCAAAACAGAAAAATAATTCAAAGATCTAGTTCCTGTTCTACTACCACCCTCTGATGAGAGTAAAAACTTAATGAAGCGGTAAGTCACAAAGGAGTTGGCATGGCTGCCAGTGTGTAGCATGCCTATGCAGTACGATGTGGATAGTTTCTTCACAAGCATGTCAGAATGGCTGCTCATAGTTAGAAGTTACTTTCAAGTTTAAGGCTTTTAAAATACCATTAACGCAGGGACAAAGTAATCCCCTGGTTTTGAAACCAAACATGGAGAAGACAGAGAAGAAAAAACCACGTGGGAGAATTCTTTCACTGCTGAGAAATAAAATGGCCTATCATTCTTTAGTTTCTTCAAGAGAAGAGGAGACATTATTAGAAAATAAGGAGCAAAGAACAAGTATTATATTCTCTTCAAGCCCAGCCTATGCCCAGCCGGCGAGCAACCTGGTTTAATAGCAGCTCCAACAGAAGTGAAAAGAACAGAGCTTCTGCGAGCCTGCATTTCCCTCTGGGCTGTGAAGGTGAGCTCCTAAATGGCCAGGGTCACACCATAGTAACTTCTACATGGCTCTCACGCCTACAGCCTCACAATCTTTTGTAGAAACGTAACAGTTTTCATTTATGTAAGCCCTTGAAGTATTTCCATAACAAGTCAGTCTGCTGTTTCCAAGCATCTGAAAAGCAGAGCAATTGTGGACAGCAGTAGCAATGATAAGAGTGGGGTGGATTATATATAAATATTTATATACACACACAAATGATCAAATCTTTGTTTTCTAATTGGAGGGGATGGAGAGAAGAATTAGAAACATCATTATTTAAGCAATCATTTAACTTGAATAGAAAGATAAAAACTTTATAAATATACAAGAAAGTAGAGGAAAATAAATCAAAAATTACTTTCTATGAGAGGGATTTTAGGCAAAGTACTCTGTTAAGGCTCTGTGGGGAGAGAGAACCAAGTTATTTTTCCAGAGAAACTGATAATAAACCAGGTGAAGAAACAACATCAGCATGAGAAAAATCAAACAATACAAGAGTTTAGCAGTTGTTCAACACAGCAACACAAGAGAGTCTTTCACAGGGCAGTGCAAGATTAATTGCCAAACTAATGGTGCAAACAAGTTCCGAGGAAGAAAAGAACATTCCGTGAGCTGGATTTGAGTTGGAAATTAAAAGACAGGCAGGAATCATGTGATGGGGAAAGGAAAATGTGGAGTTGGAAGGGTCAGAAACTGGAAGGAAGGCCAGGCAACTCAGCATGTGTCTGATCAGAGGACCAATCTGATGCAAGGGAAGACTCAGAAAAACAAGCGGTAACACAGGTCAAAAGACAGCCTGAGGTCACACTTGACACCTGACCAAGTGTGTGTGGTGGGGGAGGGGGGGAGGGGGCAAGCTCCAGCTAAGGAGTGACTTGATTATGAGGCCAAGCGCTGCTGCTGTGAGCCCCTTGTGTTCTTCAAGTTGGACCAAAATATTCTATCACTTATGTGGCATGGCAGTCTTTTCCCATTCAGTAAATACAAATTAAGTTTTCAATAGAATTACCACCCTAACTCCTTTTTTAAGCTAAAAGGACAGAGACATTCCACCTGGACCCACTTCACTGGAATTTTAAATTGCACATAATACATGCCTGTTAAATTATTCCCAAAATGACATACAAAGCTGCCACTATCTTATGGAATCTTACAGAGTACAAGTATGTAGATAGCTGAAAAGAGACAACAACAAACAAGTAAGCAAATGAAACACACTCAAAGTTATGATAGCAAATTGGATTTCCGAGACCAGAACTCAACACAAGAAAAGGCAAAAAGACCTTGACACATTCTGCTTTCTGATAAATACTTTTTATTATCAGAACACTGGTGAAGAGCGCCTACATTCTGTTAGGCTTATTCTTAACTAAGAAAAAATGGCACTGACATTCCTGTGTGGGCAGAAACAATGCCCTCAATTCTCAGACAAAATCAACATGTGGGAACAACTTTCAGATGCCAGAGGAAAATGTGAGCAACTCTAACTCAGAATGCACATTCACTCAGGCTTCCAAAGTCTTGCAGGAACTTTCACACTTATTTGCAAACTTTAAAACACACATACAGACTTAGCAGTTGTAGTAAAACCAGCTCAGTTCTAGAAATAGAGGAAGCCAATATTTTCATTCTCTTTGCAATCTGAGAATAGAAGAGAGGAAGTGACTCCCCCAAGATAAAGTAAACACAGATCTCCTGACTTTATATCCATGGCTTCAACTAAACCTTATTGTTTCTTTTTCCCCCTCTTAGAGGAAAGAGCTCCACTGTTTTAACACATCGAGTATGTAAATGCCCTTAGCAGCAATATCATAAAGAGTGCTACAGTCAAGTCCCTGAAGCAAACATGCAGAATCCAAGAGACACCCTAAAATTCTTTACAATTTAACTCTGGAACCAAAGGAGTTTAGCACATACTATTTAAATATCTTAATGAGATAAAAATTAACATTTCAAAAAATCAAATTATAAAGTTTCTTCATAAAAAATCTTCAAAGTTTTTTCAAAAAATATTTAAGATCTCAGTTTACTACCAACAGATGATAGATTAGTATAGACTGTAAATTGTAATTCTCAGTGACAACAATTAAAAAATACCTACCACAAAGATGTGGAACAAAGGTACAAAGAGAGCCCAAAACTCAGGTCAAAATTGACACATGGCTTAGCAATAAACCTATTGTTACATAAGCCAAAGTTAACAGTAAAGTTAGGCCATTTCCATAATTTTTTTAACTTAAATATAATCATCCTCTAAAAACACACTGTTATCCAGTGTATATGCTCATTTATTATTTGTAACTTTGGAGAATCCAAGAAATTCTATGTGGCACAAAAATTTTTTATCTACTTAATATTAGCAAATGTCCTTTTTCCTTAAAAGAACACAGATTTCAAAAATGACTATTTGTTTTTAAAAACAGTGCTGTATTGGTTCCTTGGGCAGTTGTCTTTAATTCCTAAAGTTTAGGAGAGAAAGAACAGGCTGATAGCTCACAAGAAAAAGAATGTGGAAACAGGAAGCCATAAAAAGTAGGGGATGAAGGGAGAAAAAAGGGATATGAATAGATATATGGGGAGATATATATATATAAACTACATATAAATATATAATGTTAATATATATTATACAGAATATATTAATTATATCTATATATAGTGAGTAATGTAGGAAGCAGAGATGTTAGGATGCCAAACAAAAATACCCCTACAATTATGTTTCTGATTTTAAAATAATTATTCCATTAATATAGCAGTATTTACATTAAATGGTTTAAAGGAGGTACTTTTGTTGACCAAAAGTACTGACAGGTAACACGAACAGGCAAGTGCGTAACATACTCAATGTTCTAATTGCACCATATAAAACCATTATCTATGAAGACCACTGATGTGCACCATAAGCAATGCAGTGAATAAAGAAGCCCCCCCTTAAATTACTGCAGCCATGTAGCTAGCTACAATGTTTCCAAATCTAAACAGCACTCTTAACTTTGCCAGGTCCTGTTTAACAATGACTTTACAACCTCTGGTCCATTACTCACCAGTTTGTTTTTGCTCTATCAGTTTTAATCTTCTCATCCTGGCATTTGAGGTCTTTTAGAACGTCACCCTACTCTATAAAATCCCTATAGGCCAAGCTGTCTCGTCATGACTTCCTGCACAGCCCATGTTTTGAGTGGCTTCTTTCTATTGTAAGCACCCTAAGTGAAGACAATTAGGACTTCCTCAGTGGGCATGTTATATCAAGGTTTAATTGAAAATTAGACACATGTAGATATAGAAAGAAAAACAAGACAATCACTACAGTTCTCTGAAGAGCCATGAAGAAATACAATCTTTGCTGAGAGTAAACAGATGGAAACACATCTATTCTCTCAAACTGAATGCAAGTATTTCTTTCCCATATTCTATTCTCCTTCCTTGAGTGCTCAAAAGTTCATTAATAGCTACAGTTTCCCACAACTGCTTCCCCAAATAGTCCTCAGACGATGACTTCTGGTGTACAGCTACAGAAGCACAGATAAGCAGCATCAGCATATCGTCCAATCTGCCTAAGGTCAAAACTGGAACTGGGAAACATGAGCCTGATCAACCCCATGATGGGTGTGCTCTGGGCTCCACTCCTAAGGAGGAAATAAGAGCAGGTCTGATGAGTAACAGACCCAAACTAATGATACTAAGCAAGCAACAGGAAAACCAAAATAATAGGAAAACTTGTATAAAAGGAAAATTCATTAAAATGGGGAATATAATTCAAAACTTCTGCATTGTTATAACAGCTATTAGGATATTGATGAATTACAGCCTATGTTGAGATATAAAGTCACAGCTTAGAATTCAAGTGAACTGCTGGTACATAAAATCTGCTGTGGGATAACATCACTGAAGTCTATTCAAACTCCATTTTGCTATGAACTCAAAAGGAAAGGAAAGGATTACTCAACACAAATGCTGTTTTTAAGGTTATTTTCCCATTTACTCTCCGCCAAAGTTCATTCTTATAATGGCAATATTAAGTAATCATCTATTAAATGAAAGACACTGACTATAAACTAATACAGTCATAAATATAAAGACTCCTATGCTTTCCCAACCAACTTAAATCTTGGTGAATTAGAGGACTAAACTACTGCTTTTCGCTTTGGATACTATCTCAATTCTTCTTCAGGCAACACAGTAAGTTGATTCCCTACAGATAGTAGAATCATAGAAGGACTAGTTACATAGATAAGAAATTGTTCTGTTTTCGTACCATTCTAAAACGAGATCAGAGATCTATGAAATGCACACTTAACAAGCTGGGGAAAGAGGGGAGCAGGCATAGTGATTAAAATTAGACTTTATTAACTCAAGTGTGTCTGTAATATACTCAATTTCTAAAAGAGCAGCAGTAAAAGGGAAAAAAGAAAATTCAAATAAGCAAAGAAAAATAGACAACCCAAAATTAGATGACAAAATAGAGTCATTTATCTCAGAAATACTATAAAATAAATGGTCTAAATTCACCAGTTAAAAGACAGAATTCTCAAATGTGATTAAAAAGAAGTCAGCTCAAAGCTATAAGGATACAATGTTTAAAAGCAAAAAAAAAAAAAAGAAGAAGACAAAAGGCAGAAGATAGTCCTGACAAATCAAAATAAAGCTAGTATAATAACATAAATATCAAATGAAACAAATTTCAAGGTAATATATGATGGTTAAAAAAAAAAGGCTATCCAAGAATATATAATTCTGCACACTTAAGCATGTAATAATCTAGCCTCAAATTTTATAAAGCATAAACTTACAGGAATACCAAGAGAAATTATCAAACCAACAATCACAAGGAAAGGCTTGAACACAGCTCTCTTACAAAATCCAGTGGTCAAAAATGATACATAATGGGGCCAGACACAGTGACGTATGTCTGTAATCCCAGCACCTTGGGAGGCCAAGGAGGGAGAATGGCTTGAGCCCAGTAATTTGAGACCTGCCTGGGCAACAAAGCAAGACCCCACATCTGTACAAAAGAAATTTCAACATGCGCTGAGCATGGTGATACATACCTGTAGCCCCAGACATTCTGGAAACTGAGACAAGAAGAAGGACTGCCACTGCACTCCAGCCTGGCAACAGAAAGAGACCCTGTCAAGAGAGAGAGACAGAGAAGAAGACGGGGGGGAGGGGGAGGAAGAGAGAGAGAGAGAGAGAGAAGGGGGGGGAGAGAGAGACAGAGAGAGAGAAAGAGAAGAAAAGACCCAAAGTAATGAAAGCACTATATAGTTGACTCTTGAACAACACAGGTTTGTGCTGCATGGGTCCACTTAAACCTAGATTTTCTTCCACCTTTGCCAAAACAGCAAGACCAATCCCTCCTCCTCTTACTCCTCCTCCTCCTCCTCAGGCAACATGAAGATAATTAGAATGGAGACCCTTATAATAATCCACTTCCACTTAATGAATAGTAAATATATTTTCTCTCCTCATAATTTAATAACATCTTTTCTCTACCTTACTTTATTGTAAGAATACAGTATATAATACATAGAACACACAAAATTGTGTTGACTGTTTATGTCGGAAAGGCTCCAGGCAACAGGAGGTTGATTATTAGTAGTTACATGTGGGGGCAGTCAAGAGTTACATGCAAAATTTCAACTGCGCAGGAGGCTGGCACCCCTATTCCTACTTTGTTCAAGGGTCAACTATATTTCAAATTTATATGATAAACAAGAAGTACTTCAAGGGAAAATTAGAGCCACAAAAGCAATTTTTTATGTGTTAAACTCAAGAAATTAGAACCGTTATCCCAAAGAAAAAGAGCAAATGAGATGAAATGTTACAAAATAGGAAAGCTACAATAGAAATGATAAAACAAAGTTGTTTTCTTTGAAATATATATATGTAAATTGATATTAAGAATAATTTTAAAAAGGCAACCAACACTACAAATAAGAAATAAAAATCGAATGTGCAAGGGAAGAATACTCTGCAAATCTTCATGCCAATAAATTTTTCAAATTAGATGAAATGGACAATCTCTACTAAAAATATTAATTGCTGTAATCAACTTGAGAAAAAAAACGTAAGTATAAAAAATTACATCAATGATTTAAAAAGCAACAGAAACTACCTTCCACCTCCACTTCTCTCTCAAAAAGGCTACTAGCCAAGACAGTTTTAAAAGCAAGTTCTACCAGATCACAAAAAAGAGACCATCACTAATTTAGCCAAGCTCTTCTAAAAAATGGTTAAGAGGGAAGCAACTTTATGAGGATAGAATATAACCCAGATAACAAAATCTGATGAAGACGATTTGATAAAAGAAAATTAAAGGTAATATATGCAAAAGTCCTAAATAAAAAATAACGCAAAATAAATGCAGACAGAATCTACCAAGGTTACATTAGAAATTCAGATGGCTTAACAGTAGAAAATGTTAATGTAGATTACAATATTAGCAGGTTAGAAAAATACATGATCCTCTTAGTTGATGCAAAAAAAAAATACATTTGATAAAATTCACCACCTACCCATGAGTAAGTCTAAGAAACTAGGGGAGAAAGTCCTTAATCTGAGAAACAATATTTATTTTTAAAAATTTCAGAGTAATGATATAAACCTAAATAAAACATAAAAAGATGTTCGGCCTCATAACTTTTTTTTTGTTGTTGTTGTTGAGACAGAGTCTCACTCTGTTGCCCAGGCTAGAGTGCAGTAGCATGATCTGGGCTCACTGCAACCTCCACCTCCTGAATTCAAGCAATTCTCCTGTCTCAGCCTCTAGAGTAGCTGGGATTACAGGTTCCTGCCACCAAGCCCGGCTACTTTTTGTTTTTTCGGTTAAGATGAGGTTTTGCCACGTTGGCCAGGCTGATCTCAAACCCCTGACCACAGGTGATCTGCCCACCTCAGCCTCCCAAAGTGATGAGATTACAGACACGAGCCACCGTGCCCAGCCAACCTCATCACTTTTAATGGCAAGAACTGCAATTACTTTTGCACCAGCCTAATATAAACTGTAGTACTGTTTTTGTGGTTTTAGGTATCCTTCCCATGAGAGGATCCTACTTGCCCACTATATCGTTATCAACCTTGACCACATGATTTGACTGGCCAATGAAAGGTGAGTTGAAGTAATATACACCACTTCCAAGCAGAAGATTCAAAACCTGTAGTGTGGTTCTGCCGTGTTTTCTTTTCCTTTTATCATGAAACCAGCATGTTCTGGGTAGAGGCTATTCTTTCAGTCTTGATCAGAAATAACGATGATGTGGAAAAGAGCCATAACAAACCCACCAAGCACATGTAACATAGTAAGAAATAAACCATTTTTATTAAAAGTCATGAAGACCTGGAGGTGTTTTTGCTACTGAAGCACAACCTAGTGAAAGCTGACAGTCATCAAACAAATGCAAGTCAAAATACTGAGAAGCTGTTTCACATACATATGACTGGCCCAAATTAGTAAGTCTGATAACAAGAATCGCTGATGACAATGTGGTAAAATCAAACATAATGGTTGCTGATTGGAATGTAAATTGGCACAATCACATTGGCAATATCTGGGGAAACTAAAGACGTAAAACTGGATTCCATCAACCTAACAATTCCACTACTAGCTGCCTACCCTGAAGAAACTCTTACACAAGTAAACCAGAAAACACGTCTTGTAATATTCACTTAAGAACTATTTCTTATAGTTTATAAAGAAACTGTGACTCGGGAGGGAAATAAACTGGTTTAGTCAAAGAAATACTATATACAACAATTAAAATGAATAGATTTATATATCATAAAAAGATACATGGAGGGCAAGAGGGAAAAGATGGGAATGAGACTTTAGCAACGTCTTTAATGTTTTATTTTGTCAAAGATCTAAGACACATGGCTAACTGGTAACAACTGAAATTTTTGTGGTGGATACACAGCTGTCTCCTCTATTATTTCTGTATTTTTGTAGTTTTTAAATATTTTATTTGACTTTTTTAGAAAGATAGAGAACAAAAATAGATTTAAACCATAAAGTACGTGGTCAGTCTTGTGGTTTAGTGATGTAAAGAACATTAGCAGTGAAACCGCATTCTAGATGATCTAAGCAATCCTATATTCTATAGACGAAGAAACTGAGGTCCACGGAGGTTGAGTAGATGATTCAAGGTCACACAACATCAAGTTGGTTCTCAAAAATCTACATCCCCTAACTTCTAGGATAGGTAGGAAAGACAAAAGACATGCAATCAAATATAATCGAGTCAAGTTCAGAAAACCACTCTGTCCCTTTGTTTACAGTCTCTCACTCATATCTCGAAGACCTCTTTCTCTCTATCCCTGAGATAGAAAGGGAGTCTCAGCAAAGGACAAAAAGAAGTGTTAAAAAGAGCAGCAGAAGAAAAGAAAGCTTTAAAGATTGCTATGGTCTGAATGCATCCCTCCAAAATTCACCTACTGTGGTGGCATTAAAAGGTGGTATCTTTAGGAAGTGACTTGATCACTCTGCCTTGATGAATGGGATTAGTGCCCTTGTAACTGAGGTTGAAAGGAGCTGCCTTGTCCTTCCATCAGGTAAGGACACAGCACTTGCCCCTTCCACCATGTGAAGATATAGAAAGGAGGTGCCATCTTGGAGGCAGAGGGCAAGCCCCTCACCAGACACCAAATATTCTGGTGCCTTGATTTGGGACTGCCCAGCCTCCAGAGCTGTGGGCAACAAATTTATGTTGTTTTTAAATTGCCCGGTTGAAGGTATTTCGTTAGAACAGCAAAAACTAAGACAAGGATTTTTAATCCTCTTTTGCTACTCCTTTTCTTTAAACAACTGAAATATCAGGAAAATTAAACTGAGTAAAATAAAATTCTAAGTAACTAATACAAATAGCAAGAATCAAGAATTATTCATCTTAGTACCCTCAGCATTGTGCAATATAATATACATTCAAATATAGAATACACTACTGTTCAACTAGATAGACATTAAATGTCTTTACAAAGTTGAATTCTTTCATTGTTATTTCAATGTAACTTCTCTTTTTAATAAGAATGCAAGGAATTAGGGGGAAATGTGTCTAATATTTAATAGATGAGAACACCAAAGAAACAGGCAAGAGAGGTCCCACATGTACCAGACCAAACTGCGTAATTAGTTCTGTGGTCAGGTTCATGAGCTCTAGAACCAAACTGTAGCGGTTGGAATCCTTGTTCAACCACTAACCAGCTGTGAAACTTTGGGCAAGGAATGTAACTTCTCTAAGCCTTAAGTTCCCCATTGTAATATGTAGCACTGAGAATAGCAATGATAATATCTACCTTTTATTGATTCTTCTAAGTACTAAACAAGATAATCCATTCAAAGCACTTCACACGGTTCTTCAGTAAACATTAGCTATTAGTATATGCTATGTAAATAATTTGTGGAAAGCAACAAAACTCTTCTGACTGACATAAAATTATAAGGTACTAGATGCATTAAAAGATTAAACTGACTTCAGTCTGTATCAGTGCTAATGAATTGTATGTTTTGCAAATCATAGGGTTTTTTTAAATTAAATGAAACTAAATAAACTAGATGTTAAGCCATTACCTATGTCAGGATAAAACACTTGGGGTTACGTTTACTGCTGAAACTTCTTTATTCTGAAATGTCAGCCTAGTGCCATCATTTTTCCTCAAGAAAAACATCTTCCAGTCAGAAGCAATATTCCAAATGTTTAACGCCCATTCAGAGCACACACCAACCAGTACACGGGACTAGCGCAGTCTGGCAGAACAGCACCCTGCCTGCTAAGGTCATGAAATATTGTTTGTGACATTCTATGTACTTTTTTTAGTGCAGAACTGTAATGAACTGGCTTATGGGAACTTAGTAAAACACAAAAATCTATTCATCATGCCAGGCCACAATCCCCACATCAAGATAGCTCTCATTCGGCTCCCTATCTCACCTCCAGGTCACAGCTGTATTCAGTGCCATCTAAGAGGGTCACTTTCCACTGGACAGTTTTGGTCTTCTTGGCGACTTTTTGAAATGTCTTCTCTGCTTTTAGCTCATTGGTCTGCACTTCCTTGGTCTCCCTTTTTGCTGCTTCTCCTTCTAATTTGTCTTCCTGTGTTTCCTTTACCTTCTCTTCTCTCTCCTTCCTTACTTGTTCAGCAGGCTGTTGAGAAAAGAAATTAAATCCATACTATAGTCAACCAACTTGCAGATGACAACAAAGGAAAAGCTTTCCTAAGAATTGGGATCATTACTTTAAACACTGTAACTCTCAGTTTTTAAAGACTTGAAAATTCCGATAGAAAGGGTATTTCCCCTCATCCTCTTTTCATGGCCAAAATTCTCATTGTGTCAAATGGTTATTTGGCATTAAATGAATAAAAGAAACTACATCCCAGCAACTACTATATAAGTATCATCTCAAATAATAACATTTCCAATTAAAATCTTATACCATGGCAAAACTTAGGCTTTGTTAGGCAACCAAAATGCACACATACAGATCTACTACTTACTGTCCACTGAAAACTTAAAGAGGCATAAAAGAGCATTCCATTTAAAAAAGAGATGAGATGACAGGGCTCAGAATATCTGCCTCATCTTAACCAGTACAGACAGGAAGTTTTTAGTAATTTGCATATATAGTGGACTTTTTTCCAAGGAGTAACAGGGGAAGGCTATGGCAGACCAATCTAAGACCCATTCCAGATACATTAAGCCAAAGCAGTATCTCAATACAAGAAATCTGGAAATGATCCAAAACAAACAAATCCTTTCTGTTAGGTGGTTACGCTACCAGGTTTTCATTTCCAGGTAATTATTCCCAAACATACCTGCGTCTCTGCTTTGCTCACTGAAGGTTTTTCTTCCTTGACTTCAACCTTAATCTCCTGTTGTTTCTTCTGAGCCATTTCCTCAGCATCACCCTTAGCCTGTCTCTGTTCTTCCAGAAGGGGTTCCTCTTTATCTAAGACCTGTTCTTCCACAACAGCTTGGGTAGGCTCTTTTTTATCGCCTCCATCTTTGGCCACTACTAAGGTATACGACTTTTGCTTCTTAAGCCATGGCGGTATGAACCGAGATATACCCCTGCTCTCAGAGGCGTCCTTCTCTTTCTTCTGGCGGCGTAGACTACTTTGGCTTTCGGCTGCAGTGGATGGCTGGGAACCTTTTTCCTCCTCTGGATCGGATGACTGATTCTGCTGATTTTCTGCTGCTTCTTTAGGTTTCTCCTTGGTTGCATCTGCTCCTAACTGGCCAGAGTCCTTCTTCACTTCAGACGCAGAGCCTACTTCAGTAGTCATGGTCACAGCTTATGCTGTAATCAAAACAAAAATCACAAAATGTTATTTTACAAGTTCTCTCAAATTTAGTTTGATTGGCAGGGGCATGGAAGGAAAGATGGGAAGGGGAGTAACGGGTGACAGGGAGAACGCACGTCAAGAAAGAAGATTCAAAAGCACAGACAAAATGGAGAATATTGCTCTGACTTTTAGAATTCTGTAGCAGAATCACACACCCAAAACTAGCATCATAATAGAATTGTGTGTTCTAAGTTCTATATAGCTAGAACTAAAATCATCAAGAACTCAAGAAACAGGGATTACTTTTATTTGGCTTCACCTTGTTAGAAACAATAATTGATTTTTTAAATCCATTTTTTTAAGAAAAATTACTTTTATCTGTACTTGATATTCTTTATTCTGTAACATGAAAATGTTATCAACAGCATTAGAAAGCAATTTCATATTTCACTACAATTTCATACATTAAGCCCAAAATCTATCAAAATGCTAGGTATTAGAAAAACCAATTTTAAATGTAGGGTGTATAACAGCAAGAAGGTAAAATCTGGAACAAATATGTATTATTATGCATTTCAATATTAAATCCCGTAATTCAGCATCACTGCTGCAATGCAAAAGTTAATCTTCTGGGAAAGGTACTCAAATTCTAATTAAAACTCCGAACCTCCATCCCACTCAACCTTAATCACACTTGTCTTTGTATATCTAAGAAAAATATCTAAGGTCCATAATCCAAACCAAATGAAGACATTATGAGGTGAAAAAATGTATCCAATGATTGCGCTTATCATAACTAATTACAACAAAATTTAAATTAAATCTGAAAATAACTAAATTTTACATAAACAAAGAGGAAGTGTTGCAGCACACTGATATAAGGAACAACAGCAGGCAGGGCGCAGTGGCTCACACCTGTAATCCTAGCACTTTGGGAGGCCAAGGCAGGTGGATCACAAGATCAGGAGATTGAGACCATCATGGCCAAAATGGTGAAGCCCTGTCTTTACCAAAAATACATAAAAAATTAGCTGGGCGTGGTGGTACATGCCTTTAATCCCAGCAACTCGGGAGGCTGAGGCAGGAGAATCCCTTGAACCAGGGAGTCAGAGGTTGCAGTGAGCAGAGATCACGTCACTGCACTTCAACCTGGCAACAGAGCAAGATTGTATCTCAAAAAAAGAAAAGAACAACAGCAAGGCCTGCAGAGACAGGTGATCACGTTCACTCTCCCCTCCCTTGCCAATGATAAGCACTCAGAGTCCTGGCACCCTGGACAACGGGTAGTGTCCCAGGTAACTTCAAAAGTGGTAAAAACTTAGAGATGGAGATGGTGTGTACCTATAGTCCTAGCTACTTGGGAGACTGAGGTGAGAGACCTGCTTGAGCCCAGGAGCCTAAGGCCAGCCTGAGAAACAGAGTGAGACCCCGTCTCTTAAAAAAATTTTTTTGTTAACTTTTTAAGTGGCACAAACTTGAGTAAGTCAAAAAAAAAAAAGTACACTTGTTTTAAAGCTTTATTAAGACATAATTCATGTACCACAAACTTCACCCTCTTAAAGGATACAGTTAGTGATTCTGAGAATACTCACAAGGTTGGGCAACCATCACCACTAATTCTAGAGCACTTTCATCACTCCAAAAAGAAATCCCATGCCCATTAGTAGTCACTCTTCATGCCCCCTCATCCCCTAGCAACCTTACAAATAGATCCAAAACCACTGGATTGTATACTTTAAAGGGGTAAATTTTGTGATATGTAAATTTTCTCAATAAAAAACAACTTTAAAATGTTATTCACATGTAATATGCAACCACAAAAACAATCAAGTCAATTAGCCTATATTTAATGGCTTCTATGATGTGGTAAGTCACGGGCACTTGAATAAAGACAACCTTGAGGAGCTAACGGAGTGAGGGCTACTAATAAGCATACATTAAGTCAATAGCATGTTGCATAAAAAGCACAGGACTAGGCTGGGTGTGGTGACTCAGGCCTGTAATCCCAGCACTTAGGGAGGCTGAGGAGGGAGGATCACAGGGTCAGGAGTTCAAGACCAGCCTGGCCAACATGGTAAGACCCCATCTCTACTAAAAATACAAAAATTAGCCAAGTGTGGTGGTGAGTTCCTCTAAACCCAGCTGCTCGGGAGGCTGAGGCAGGAGAATCACTTGAACCTGGGAGGCAGAGGTTGCAGTGAGCCAAGATTGTGCCACTGCACTCCAGCCTGGGCAACAGAGTGAGACCCTGTCTTAAAAAAAGAAAGACAAAGGATTTATATTTAACCCAGGTTAGAAGAAGAAGGTCACCATGAAGGCACTTCTGCAGAAGTTGACACTTGAGTTTATTTTTTAAAATGAGTACTCATTATTCAGACAAAATAGCCAGAATGGAAGGTATGTGTCAGGCACAGGGAGCTGTGTAGAAACATGAGAACATTCCTCATAAAAAAGGAAACCACAGGCACAGAACAATAATCCACTGTAAAAGTGAAGTAGGGGCTTATGAGTGAAGACAGGACAGGCAGAAGCTGAACTGGTAATAATAAAGCAGGAAAGGAAGGCAGAAGCCAGAACATAAAAGGTTTTGTGTGTCATTTTAAAGGCAATGTGGGG
This sequence comes from Cacajao melanocephalus, assembly GCA_963573385.1. Classification (NCBI taxonomy): domain Eukaryota; kingdom Metazoa; phylum Chordata; class Mammalia; order Primates; family Pitheciidae; genus Cacajao; species Cacajao melanocephalus. The sequence goes on along the minus strand of CAUYLG010064861.1, from coordinate 14,351 downwards.
ATTATTTGAAAATCAATGAGAAGTCACATAAGTACTTGAAGTAGAGGAGAAAAGTAATAAGAATCCCATTTCACTTAGCCCAACCTGGCTATAAAGTGTAGGATGAAAGAAAAAACTGAAGCAGAAAGAGATCCAGGAGATTGGGTTGATCCGCTCTCTGCTTGATCCAGACCTGAGAAGGCGATGGTCTATGCTACAGCAGAAACAGTAGGGTGAAGGACAAGAAATGAATCTAATGGTAAAGAGGCAGAGTGGATATGACTTGATGTTCAGGCTGAATACAGAAGGTCAAAGAGAGAAAAGAGTCAATAAAAAGGCCCAGGTCATGGAAGACTAGGGTGATGGTGGAATTATTCATGGAAATGGGGAACACCTGTAAAAGTGGGTCTGGCTGACACATATAATTTAATTTTGAGTTCTTTGTGATTGAGAAGTTGTGGAGATGTCTAGATGATCCTGAGACACACAGGTTTTAATTGGAGACTAGATACACACTAGAGATAGGGTTTGGAAGTTGTCATCACATAGGTGATAGGAGGGGACACATCACCTAGAGAAAAAAGGTAGCTTAAGCTTAGAGGGTCCTTAAAAGAGCTCTTATCACCATCAACATGTAAGGTTGGGCAGAAGAAAAAGTATGAGGGCCAGGAGAATATATAGTCAGGCAGGGAGATCAGGTGAAAGTAATATCCTTGATAGCAATACTATGTAAGAGGGAATAGCTAACCATCATACCTACACACCCTATGCTGCTTCTCATTCTCAGGCATTTGAAATTCAAAAGTATGTCTTCCAACAAGACCTGAGCACAAGTTAAACTGGCTCCATAATGCACAGAAAACCTTTTTTCCTTCTTTAATGTACCATTAAAGTGGACAATATTATTTACTTTAATCATGAAATAACCAAAGTGTATTTCTAGTACATATGCTCCAATTACATTCTGAGAGCTGAAGAAATGTCCTGGTAAAATTAAAACCAAAATGACCCACACTTGTCTAAGCTAACCAAGATAAACTGGCAGCTCTCTAATTACTTTGGCTGTGAGAAATAGTCTGGGAACCAATCAACTAAAGCTGATTTTTGGCCAAAATATTTTAGAAGCAGTGAAATATAAAACTTGAGTTTCCACTATTATGTTAAAAGTATTAATAGTTGTTTGTATTTTAATCCTAAGAGTTACTACTCACTGTTTACTGTCTGACACAGTGCCCATAATCTGTTTCTCAAAATATTCTACAAGGTATATATTATCCTTATTTTACAAATAATAAACAGAAGTCACTCATCCAAGGCCACTAAACGGAGACCCACACAGCTGTGCATACCTTTCCTCACATACACTTCATAATGCAATCACAGCTTCATTATGCGTGAATGACCTACTCAACCACACAGCCCTTGGCCTAGTCCCCAAAGAAGGCTCCTACCAATTGGTGAAAATGACTATAAAACAACATGAATATATTCTCAGATGTATTCAGAATACTCTCTCTTAAAAGTAAGAAATTTATAGGTAAATTTAAATCACAAAGAAAATCCCACTTGAACGTTACTGCTTGACCATGTAATCACAACTGAGCTGGTGAACAGAAACTGAAGACAAAGTACAAGTACAGACACGAAAGAACATCGACAAACCGTATGGTTAAGCCTCACAAACCATCCTCAATCGCCACTGTATTCACAACACCTATAAGGGTTAAGAACCTCAAAAGTGACAATCAGTGTCACCCATTCAAATGGAAGTTAGAACACAGAAAACAATGGAAAAGACTAATTGGATCATTACTCAATATATTCTTGAAACAGTTTCAAGAGCTCAACAGAGCTCAAAACAAAACACTACCTACTTTGTTGATAAAACGGTTTCTTGAACAAATTACCACCATCAAGAAAACATGATCACAGTACATCCACTCACCCTAATTATCATGCCTATAAATCTGAGTTTCTTTCAGATGTGGATAAGCCTTTAAGCTCTATCACCCATGAAAATGAGAACTCTTGCAGTGGAATGCTGACATTCCCACTAAAATGAAAGCTCCATGAGGGCTGCAATCTTTCTTTTATATTGCTATGTTCCCAGCATCTAGATTGGCACATCTAGTAAGTACTTACTAAACGAATATTGTTCAGTCTTCTAGTCTAATATCCTCACTTTATCAACAATGAAACTGAGGCTCAGAAAGACTTGTCTGAGATGGTAAAGTAAGACGCGCAAGCCAAAACTGGAACTAAGGTTTCCCAAACCCTGGCAATGCTCATTGGCTAATATTTAATTACAATTACCCAAAATCCATCATTAGTATAGTTATATAACACATTAAGTAATGATCTTTCTACTTATCATCAACCAAAAAGAACACCGCTGTGAACAGCCAGCCCATTAGACAACCATGTGGTTTTGACACAATTACCATGTTGGCATGCTCCATCTGGGTTGATAAAAGTGTTCGTTACTGTGACAGCTTCATGAGAAAAAGCATGCATCATTTAACATGCAACCAAGCAGAAAACCATCATCAATAGAGGATCAGTACTGGTTAGGTAAGGAGCTGCATTACATAAACTCATTCTTTTTTTCCCCCTATGTTTAAAAAAGGAGGTAAATCATAATGTGCTATCTCTATCACTAGCCTGAACTGCCAACCATGTAACATTATGCTACTAAAACACTGGCCCTTAATCAGAATACTACAGCAAGCAAAGCAAAGCAGATACACAACTTTACAAACACACAAACAACTTCAAGTAGGGGGTTCATGCTAATTATTGGGTTCAGATGTTTCCTTAAAACCTTGAGGAAACTGGGACCTTAAAACCCCTGAGCAGGGAACAGGGTAGGTGCTGCTGCCAGCTGAGTAGCTCCCATTCTCTGCTGAGATCACAAGCAATATGAGAGAGTCTTTGATTTCTACCAAGAGAGATCAACCCACTTTTTAAGGATTCAAGATTCACAAAATAGGAAGGTATGCATTTCTAAGCTTCAAAAATGTAGCAAGAGGGTGAAGGGAGGCTTTCATTTGAGCTTTGAGAAAACAACAAAACTTTGCCACAAATAACCATTGAACTTAAAACATATTGGCAATGTGTAGACAGTTCTAATCTGGCCATTTTCTCCATGTGACAAAACTAGTTTTCATCTGCTTGTGGGTAGAGGGTATGCAGAACATTTGCTGATACCCACAATCACGTGCTTGTACGTTCATCTCCCCAAAGAGCCTATAGCTATTAAAAGAGGTCTTTTAACACTGCAGCATTTGATGCCATTAAAGCATCAAATGTGAAAAAAAAAACAAAACAAAACAAAAAACATATAGAAATGATTCAGCAGCCACCTAACTCTACTTGGGAAATTATGGAGTAGTGCTTCTGAAATATATTCATCATTTAAAAAGAGAACAGGAAGACGCAGGAGTAGGGGTGGAGGGGAAGGAGGAAGAGACAGAAGAGGGGGAGGGGGAAGGGGAACAAGGAAGAAGAAATATCTGGAGAGGAAGAAGAAGTAACAAAAACAGGTAGATTTAGAGCAGAGTGCAAGTCCTTACCCTCACAGGTTTACATTTCTTAAGTGTCAGAAGGTCTCGAAAATACTCTACTTCATATTCAAATAAGTATAAATACATTCCAAATCTTTGTCAGTTCATATTTTCTATATGGGGAGGATGAACAAATAATCCAATGCTGCTCACCTTAGTTACCTTTATAACCCACTATATCACTTGTTTATTCATTTTTTAAAGGGATAAAGGACCTATTAGAACTATTTCTATAAAGACGTAAACTAGTATCGGGTTTAAATTAAACCCACACATACAAAACATATGAACTACAACCTTTGCTAGTTCAAGTCTAGGTGGAATTAGGTGACACGCAGAGCATATATTTCTTCTACTCTTTCTCTTTTTAATAGAACCTAAATTTTGTTCCACTTTCCCCCCTTCCACATGTGTGTCAATAGAGGCTAACTCCAGACGGGCCACAAGGGTAGCTTCCATTGGTCTAGGGCAATGTGGTAGTCTCCCACCCCTTGCCAAGAAAATATGCACGAAGTCCACCAGTAGGCTTCTGGGAAAGGATCTCTCCCTCTAAAAAGAGCCACAGGAAGAGGAGGCCCCTTCTACTGTCTCTGAACATTGTATATATAACTCTGTTAAATGCTGTTGTCATCTTGAATACATAGAAAAGAAAAAGCCTGCTGTCACACTGACACACAACAGAAGACACTGGCAAGAGAAGAGTACCAGCTCCCTGACCGTGCTACACAAGGCCCGGTCCTGTGCTGGAGCTTCCTGTTATGTGAAATAACATACTCCTCTCTGGTTCAAACGATGAGCCAGAGATTTAGAAAATAAGCATTAAGAAACTGGGAGTACATACAGATCTCAGGTCATTATTCCTCCCACTGCATTTTACGATCCTCATACTTAAGAGCCACGGTCATCAAAGTATTCCATTTTTTCCAAATGATGTTCAATGTTAAAAAACCTAATACTTGAGTTAATATTAGTGAGATAAACCATTATTTATTTATTCTAACAACTCTAAAGAACGAAACAAAAAAAATCTTAGTTTATCAACGTATGAGTCCCTTTCTTTACACGATGGAGAGAGGGGTATACGAAAACTAAGGCATAATTTTCAATAACATCCAGTTGCAATAACAATCAAGATAACAATCTTCTTTGTTGAAAGCAAGTCCCTACTGCTGTCATTAAGGATGGCGTCAAGAAAAAATATCTGTGCCAGGCAAAGCATTCTCCACCAGCAACTAAGGCAATCTTAGAATAGATATCATTTACTGAAGTTAAAGCTAAACAACCAGAGGCCATGCATAAGTCATAAAGGACTCCCAGTATTGGATATCTTTATTCACATAATGATAATACATATAAACCTTGTAATACTGGCAATCCAACAACACACACTAGCAGAGATGACAGAGACATCCAGAAGCCTGCTGAGTCCTCATCAATTACTCACACTGAGTTGTATGGTCAGAAATCCTGGTGAACTGCATCTGCTCCAATTCCTTCTCTCAGGTGGAGCCCCAATTCTGTGTAATAATCAAAGTTGAAGCTATATTCTTTCTTTTCTTTTCTTTTATTGAGACAGTTTTCCTCTGTCAACCAGGGCTAGAGTGCAATGGCACAATCTCAGCTCACTGCAATCTCCACCTGCGAGGTTCAAGGGATTCTCCTGCCTCAGCCTCCCGAGTAGCTGGGATTATAGGCACCCGCCACCATGCCCGGCTAATTTTTGTTTTTAATAGAGACAGGATTTCTCCATGTTGGCCAGGCTGGCCTCAAATTCCTGACCTCTGGTGATCCACCCGCCTCCCAAAGTGCTGGGATTACGGGCATGAGCCACCACGCCTGGCCTGAAGCTATATTCTTTCTGTGAGAAGTTAACATATATCTGAATAAAACAGTCTGGTGGTTTGGGGATCAAGTCTGGGAAATAAAACAGGATTCAAATTTCAGCTCTGCTTATTAGCCATGTAACCGCAGACAAGTTATTTTAGTCTTGCTGAGTTTCAGTTTCCTCATAAGCAAAAAAAGGATATAACATGTTCTCACTGGTTGGCTCTAAACATTAAATTAGATGCTATAATACATAAAGTGCCTGGCACATAATAAATTCATACTAAATGATAGACCACTGTCATCACATAGAGATTCTGCAAAGAAAATAACTGTATCTATTCGTTCACTAAAAAATAAAATAAAATAGTAACGGTGTAATAACAGCAATCACAACAGAAATAATCACAATCATGATAATATCAGCTATTTGTTAAGCACTGCTCTAGAAACACTGCATGCAGCAAGAACTGAAATTATTATCATGTTACAGATGAAGAAGGTAAAAAGAGGACAGGCTGATCAAAGCCATATATCCAATAAAGAGAAGTGCCAGAATTCAAACCCAGGCTGTCCACCTCTAAAGACCTGGTGCAACACTGCCTTCAACCCCAAAACCACTTCACTACTGCATAACTTGCACCTAGCATGATACTGACAGTTAATGATTTGTTGAAAAAGTGAAATCAATAATCACTACTACCATCTGGGGCTTTATAATCATCAGCAGCATGTTCTAACAGAGCACCCCCGCTGAATTTCAGTGATCATCAGGATGTGAGTAGGTTTAGTATCTTATCCCCGTCTTTCAAAACAAATGTTTATTGAGTATTCTCAAAGCATATGCACCAGGCACCAGCAATATAGATAAAAGAATCCTACTCTCAGGATAGTGGGAGACATAGGTAATAACATGAGCATTCATAGTCAAACAACTTGTAACCAATTTATAAATCTTGGTAACTTACATTCAGAAATTACTACTAGTTTGAAAAGCAGCCACGATTTTCTTGTTATCTCTTCAGGAAATCACACAATGAATGGTCCTTCATTAAGAAATGCTGGTTAAACACTCAAAACATACAAATATGCATTGCATGCTTTTCAGAGAGGACTAATTCTCTTTCACTATTGTATTTGGTCTCTAACTGAATTCAAGTAACTTGAAAAAAAAGCTTAATAAAACAAGCCCGGGTATAAGTTGCCTCAAAATCAAAAAAATAAAAAACAAATTTTATTTTTTAAATTGGCTAGGATGACTTAAATCATTCATCCAATGGTGGGGAAAGTGGCTAACAGATAAGGAGAGTTACCAAAAAAAAAAAAGGAAAGAAACACAAGTGGCACATAAATATATCAAGAGTTGCTTGCTACACTCTTAGTAAAATAAAACTAAAAATTCAGAATGGAGACATCCAAAAGTTTAATCATACAATCACTGAGCAAGACTATGGGAATGAAGACGTTCTCAAACAACTGCTTGCAGAAGAATAAATTGGTATGAGGCCAATGGAAGTCAATTTGCCAACAGCTTTCAAAATTCCAAATGTGTATGCAATTTAAACTAGTAATCCTGCTTGTGGTAATGCAGGGGTATCCAATCTTGTGGCTTCCCTGGGCCACACTGGAAGAAGAAGAATGTCTTGGGACACACATAAAATACACTAACAATAGCTGATAAGCTTTAAAAAAAAATTTGCAAAAAATCTCATAGTGCTCTAAGAAAGTTTACAAATTTGTGCTGGGCAGAATTCAAAGCTGTCCTGGGCCTCAGGCGGCCTGCGGGCCACAGATTGGACAAGCTTGTGGTAAGGTAGCCTACAGATATATTTGTGCATATGTACAATAATTATGCAAAGGTGACTGACCTACAACACTGTAAAAGCTAAAGATCAATGTTCATCAACAGAAGGCAGTATACCACATTCATACAACAGAATACTATGCAACTGTAAAGACAAAAGATCAGAAAGGCTACCACCCCAGTTCGAAAAATAACTCCAATTATTAGGTACATTGTTAAGTACAAACAGCAAGATTCAGAGCTTGTTAAGTGACAGGTCACTTTATAGGGATAGGATACCTTATACAAACAGTAAACCTTACAGGCTGAAAGCAGAGCGTGTGGGAGATACATCTATAAAGGATGTGAATATGTGTATGTGAATATGCACACACACACACACATTTTCCTTTAAACGAGTGAAGAAACTAGGGAAGGATACAAGAGAGTAACAGCAGTGATTACGGGGAATGGAGGGTGGTGGTCCGTAGGTAAGTGCCAAGGTACAGATAGGAGACAATGTTTTTACTGAGCAGAAGTTTTCATAAATGTAAGCACTCAAGTACTTTACTAGGAGAACAATATTCACGCATTAACTGAACCCAGCTTGGTTAGCCAGCTTCCTTGGAGAAAATGCATGTGTCACATATGAATACCACAAGCCATGACGCCACTTTGCCCTATCACATCGCTCTAGCCACACAAATGAACATCAATTCCAGCTCAGCAGTAGCATTAAGATGGCCTATGCTTTGGATTTCCTAGCATATGAAGGTTAAGACTGTTTCTGCATCCTCAAAGAAACTGGTTTCTGCCAGCCTCCACTTCAGTATATTTCATAAACCAACCACTTACCCCATCTAGATTGTTCCCCTAAGTAGTATAAGCTCAACACCTAAGCTTTTGGTGCAGCAACGTTTTTTTAAGAAGTGTATCAGTTCTTCCTTTTAAAAAAATACAGTTGTCCCTCAGTATCTGTGGGGGATTGGTCCACAGATACCCAAATCAGAACATACTCAAGTCCTGCTGTCAGCCCTCCTGAACCTGTGGACAGGAAAAGTCAGCCATCTGTATCCGCCTTTAGCACCCACGAACGCAGTTATTTTCAACCTGAATTTGGTTACAGATACAGAAGTTGCCTGTATGGAGGGCTGATGAGATTTACTGAAAAAATTCACATATAAGTGGACCTATACAGTGCAGGCTTGTGTTGTTCAAGAGTCAATTATAGTTCCTGAGAAAATGTTGCTTGTTTTTTATCCTTTTTTCCTCAGTGTAGACTTCAAACAAACAAGTGTCTTTTGCTAACAATACTGGTGCATATGTAAGCAGCGTAAAAAGATTACTCCTGTTCTCTGCTGGAGGGCTGGGAACAGGGCACTGGGAAATAGAGTTCTCTGAAAGTCAGGGACATTTTGTTTATGGCAGAGTAAACAGAATGGAAAGAGTCCTATTAAATGTCTAAGCCGGTTATACACAAACATTCCCCAATCTCTTTCAGCAGCTTCCTCCTCGCAGGGAAAAGCAGGAGCAAAATTGGCCTGACAGCACAAGGCTGTCATCAGGCTTCCTGTCCACACCTCTTCCCTGCCCATCTGCTATTACATTTACATGAAGAGGGTAAAACTTTTGTGCAGATGAGTAACTACATGTTCCTAGCACAGTGTTTGCATCTGGTGGCTTCTTGATAAATATCTTTTGTGATGTTCCTAGTATTTAGGGAACATTTATTTGGACCACCACCCTATAATGCCCTAGAAAAAAAAATGCTAACGTGCAGTTTATTCCAGTGACATCATAGCCAAGCTCAAACCAGAGCAGGGCCAATACCAACAAACTCCATTACCATAACAGATGCCAGGGAGTATATTTTTTCTAAGCTCATCCCACAACCACCTTATGCATAAAATACCTACCCAGTCCCCCAACATAAAACTCATGCCCACTTGATATCCAGCAGTAATCAACAACCAGTCTAATATTATTTCTGTGTGAATCAAACTCTAAAAAATAACAATATTTTTTAGAGTTCGGGAGGCACTTCCCAAATAAGCTAATGACAAATCCACCAAGGTTAACTGCACAGGATAAATGCACAGGCTGCAGACGCTGCATTTTAATAGGTCATAAGACAAAAGCTTGTCAAAGTCAATCAACTCCCCCACACTATGACAAGTCCACCAAGCTACAGCCTACACTGATCTCATACTTTCAAATCCTCTTCTCTATAAGCTTTGGAATGCTGTAGTCAACAGGCATAAATATCTAAACCTCATGAAAAAACATAACTCACTTTTTCGTTTTTGGTCGTTAGTTCTGCCATTTTAAATAATTATAGCACTACTAAAGACCACTACCAATACATAGCATAGATCCTAAAAACTAAGACTATAAGCTGAATGACTTTTCTAGCGTAAGCAAGCATATCCAAATGTTGGCCCCGGTCCACTGGCTGATCAGCAGAAGATGCCAAAGAGTATCCGAATTATGGACCGTCCAATACTGGCGTGATTAGAGCAACTTACCCTCGGTGGGAAAAGATGTAACGACAATGGAATTACAGATATGCCATCTGGAGTGCTATAAAACTTTTTTTTGAAAAAAAAAAAGTATTTTTAAGCATTTCTACTCTGAGGATTCATTTAGTTCAGAACTACTTAGCAAAAGCTTCAAATAATTATTTTTAGGTAGTGGCAGCTAGGGTAAGTTTTTACTTGAGTGAAATATATTTGTTTCCTCAGAGGTAAAATTCTCGAAGTTTAACATTTGCAAAAGTAATTTGGTAGAGAATAATGCTGGAGAATATGTCAGGCATTCAATGTCTGGAGTCCTCCAAAAAACGCAAGCAAAACCAACGTCAAAGTTTAAAATTTACCTTTCCAATGTAACTTTCCTTGTGATCCTGCCATGATACTAAACTACAGATCATCAATATATCATATCATCCGTATAGGAACACTACGAAGCAGGTGCTGGGGGTGACTGGCTGTCCAGGTCATCAGCATCACCTCAGCAGTTATCATTTATTCAGCCCCCACACCCAAGTTGCAAATAATTTGAAGAGACAATTTTTCTTGTGATAAAAAATGGAAAACTTAAACTTCCCAAGTACATGTGTACCCCCCCCCCCAAATACCATAAATACTTCAGTAATATAAAGCATCCCTTACAGTGTCAACAATAAAAAAGGAATCGCAGAGGTCATCTGCTAATTACAGCGGCCGTGCTTTAATTTTGTTAGGAAGTAGCACCGAATCTTTCTGAAGGAAGACTGCTAGATTGTTAGAATATATAAAGAAAACGCAAAAAGATTTTTTCCCAAGTCTAGATGTCAGAATCCAGGCAATATGAGTTTTCACATTTATTCAATGTGACAACCATTAAATATTCAGTAATAAAAGAAGATGTTGATACCTATTCTTAATCAATCAATATTTACTTAGGGTGTGACAACAACAAACCAATAGCCAGACCTTGGTCACTGTTAACCGCTACTAATCTACAGATGCTAAAAACTATAAAGTCAAATCTCTGATGGCTACAGTACAACTTTTTTTTACCCAAACAAGTTAGGGTGAAAATGAAGGACTTTATAAGTAAATTGAAAGTTATAATTCTTTAACATGCTAAAAAGAAAACAACTGCATACTATTAATAGTATTAATATTAACTTACATAGTCCTCACTGTGCTTTAGAAATAAGATAGTACTAATTTTGTACAGTATTATATCATAGCACTGAAAAAATTGTGAAACAACCAGACAAGCATATAAAAGAAACCAATTGGCTTCATTATTCTCATAGGTAAACCAGAAAAAGCTATCATGTTAAACCTGACAAAAGTCAACATTTGCCTAGAAAAATGCAAACAAGTCATCTAAAACTAAACTCTGCCCACTGGAAAAATGTATTTTTCATAGGGCTTAGTTCAAATATCACAACATATTCCCTTACAAAACAGTGTACATACCCAGATTCCATCTACTCTGCATATTAGTATTTTCCAAATTTTCAGTCCCCTGACTATTCAATCACACTTTCAATAGCAAACTTCTTCCACAAGCAGAAACAAACAAGCATGTATCACAAAACCCAACCACTGCAACAAAAACGTCCTAATAATCTTCCCCCTTGAAATACATACGTAGCTTTTAAGCACATCAAGCTCGCTGTCTGCTATTTCCCGTCATTGGAAGGCTGTGGAAAGCTGATGGAAATCCAGCGTCCAAAAGCTTAATGAGCAAGACTGGCCCCACCCAAGCCAGACCCTGCTGGAGAGGGACATGCTCAGTAGAAAAGACTAGCTTGGTTCCAAGTCACTTCATTCCTTAGCTAGAAAATGCACATGGGTCAAAGAAAAAAGTCAGCTTCCTCTGCCTGTTCTATCCACTAAATGAAGAACCCTTTGGCATAGAAGGTTTAGTGACACAACTGGAATTCTATAATTTTTATAAAATTCTTCTATTCCTGAGCTTTAATGAAACAACTGTAATTCTATAATTTTTATAAAATTGTTCTATTCCTGATTTTTTTTCTCTTTTAGTTTTTGTGGTTGTAACTTTTGCTTTGCTTTGGGTCTCCATCCTGCAACTTTGTTTTTATTTTTGTCATTTTAATCCATCCTAGAATACACACCAAAACTATATGTACACAACATAAAGTGGTTCCCCTTATTCTTGGGGAAAGAAGCCCAGTAGACGCCTGAAACCATCGAGAGTACCAAACCTGACTCATCAACTGGAACGTGTTTCCTTTGTTGATGTCTTCCACCCATAAATTTAATGCTTTTTACTTTTTAAATTTTGTTACTTATTTTTAGAGACAGGGTCTTACCCTGTCACCCAGGCTGGAGTGCAGTGGCACACTCATGGCCCACTGCAGCCTCAACCTCCTGGGCTCAAACAGTCCTCCTACCCCAGCCTTTCAAGCGGCTGGGACCACAGGCATGCACTGCCATGCCCAGCTAATTTTTTCACATTTCTGTAAAGACAGAGTCTCACTATGTTACAGCCCAGGCTGGTCTCGCACTCTAGACTCAAGTGATCATCCTGCCTTGGCCTCCCAAAATATAGGGATTACAGGCATAAGCCACTGAGCCTGGCTACCCTCTTACATCCTAACTAAGCATTTATGCACTGTGGCCATAACTTTTGCAGTCTGAGGTGCAACAGCCAAACTAGCACAAATTTCTTTTCCTATTTGCACAATTTCACAGGTTGAAGATTGGGTTTTTAACATAGATCTTAGCAACCTCAATATACGATTTTTTCCTTTTCCTTAAGAACTTACCCCTTTTTGCTTAATGAAACCACCTGATGGCTTCCCTTTGGCAAATTCAAATTGCCACCATCACTATTCTTGGGCTTTGGAGACATTATTAAGTAGAATAAGGGTGATCTGAACACAAGCACTGTGATACCACAATAGTCAATCTGATCACCAAGCCAGCTACTAACTTCTACAGCATGGAGCCACTATCCAAATGGATAATTCACGTGCTGCACAGGACGGAGCAGAGATGTGATGTTTTGTCATGCAACTAAAAATGGTGGGCAACTGAAAACTTATGAATTGATTGTTTGGGGAATTTTCCATGGAATATTTTCAGACTACAGATGACTGCAAGTAACTGAACTGTAGAAAGCAAAACTATGAATAAGGGGAGACCTACTGTACAGTCTAATCATTTTTACCTATAAATTAATATAAATTGACATACATTTTCAGATAGAGAAAAACTGTACAAATACATAATCCAGATTTCAACATTAAAAAATAAAATATTCATTTTGACTCATTTACACAAGAATGTCTATTCATTCACACTGTACATAAAAAATGGAGGCACATTTTAACTTAGATAGTATAGGTACCATGATATAGTCATAAAGCTGCTAAATCATTGTTTCATATCAATCCCAAACTGAAAATGACTAAAAGTGGCCAGGTGCAGTGGCTCAGGCCTGTAATACCAGAACTTTGAGAGGCCAAGGTGGACAAATCACTTGAGGTCAGGAGTTCGAGATCAGCCTGGCTAACATGGTGAAACCCCATGTCTACTAAAAATACAAAAATTGGCCAGGTGTGGTGGTGCGTGCCTGTGGTTCCAGCTACTCAGGAGGCAGGAGAATTGCTTGAACCTAGGAGGTGAAGGTTGCAGTGAGCCAAGATCACACCATTGCACTCCAGCCTGGGCAACAGAAACCCACCACATCACAAAAAAAAAAAAAAAAAAAAAAGGAGAAATGAGTAAAAATAAGATAATACTATATCCACCTATCATGTGACTATAAAGAAATACGAAGCAACATAAATGTAAAGTCACTAAAGGAAAATGTGTCAATTCTAAGATTCAGGTCAGAGCAATCCGAGAAATAACTAACGTTCCTTAACTCTATAGTACCAAGCCCCCTTTATATTTCCACAATTTAAATTCTGGGGTTCCTTTTCCCCCAACACACATATTTGCACTGATCATTCAGGACTGAGATAGACTACAGGTCCATGTGAGCATTTTTACAACTTTACCCAGCTACTATGTTACTCTCCTACCAAGCAGTAGTAATTATTCACATTCACCTACAGCAGTGTCTTTCAACAAAAGAATAAGAAAAAAATGGGTCTCTTGTCACAAAGAAAATGCTTTAGATATTTATTAACAGATAAACAAGATGTCACCTGTACCAACTAGCAGAAAAAGCAAGGTTTGCGGCCGGGTGAGGTGGCTCGCACCTATAATCCCAGCACTTTGGGAGTTCAAGGCGGGAAGATCACAAGGTTAGGGGTTTGAGACCAGCCTAGCCAACATAGTGAAATCCCATCTCTAATAAGGTACAGAAAAAAAAATAGCCGTGCGTGGTGGCGCTCACCTGTAATCCCGGCTACTTGAGAGGCTGAAACAGGAGAACTGCTTGAACCCAGGAGGCGGAGGTCGCAGTGAGATGAGATTGCGCCACTGCACTCCAGCATGGGCGACAGGGCGAGACTTCATCTCCAAAAAAAAAAAAGGAAGGTTTGCTTCTTTATGGGAAGACTTATTGAAAATATTAACCTTTCTTCTTCACCTTTTTTTTTTTTTTTTTTTTTTTTTTTTTTTTTTTTGTTAAATTTGACGGGGCAACACATAAAAAAAAAAAATTTTAGCAAATGGGCCAAAAAAAAAAATTTTTTTTTTTTTAAATAAAAAAAAAAAATGTTAAAA